>JARFJB010002243.1:2822500-3072500 GCA_036346205.1 Vesta saturnalis
CATCAACTACGACACGTATTCGTCTTTTATCAAGGAAACTAGAAAGCCAGTTGATGAGCGTATCATTTAACCCAAACGAGATGAGTTTGGCAAGTAAACACTTATGCCAAACTTGGTCAAATGCCTTTGAGATATCTAAAGCGACTACAACTGTTTCACCGGACTGCTCTACTGTATTGTTCCAAACTTGGGTCACATATGAAAGATCACCTGTTGAACGACTTTGCCTAAACCCATATTGGTGGTCATTAAGGAGTTTGTTCGTTTCAAGGAACGTGAGCAGTTGCTGATTGATGGCTTTTTCCATGATTTTAGACAAAATGGAAGTGATGGCAATTGGTCTGTAGTTTGAGGGATCGGTCTTATCGCCTTTCTTGGGAATAGGTTGAACATTTGCTAACTTCCATGAGGAAGGGAATTCCCCAGAAGACATAGAGATCGCAGGAAAAATTTTTTAGTTAAATTCCCTTTGTCACTACTTTCCATTCCTCCTGCCACTTCACTTCACCATCTAGTTGCACTTCCCTAGTCACTTCACGTTTTTTTTAATTTTCTTTGCCTTTCTTGGATATCCCGGTTCATCTTTCTTCTTTGGTGTTCTTCGTCATCACATTTCTTTAATTCTGCATGTATTTTTGCTCTTTTTTCTATTTTTAGTAATATCGGTTAATATACGTTAATATACATGAAGCTTCACACGAGATGGCCCTGAACGCTTTTAATATTTTTGTGTTCATTAGCCTTTGTATCCTTCTAATTTTCCTCTGGTTGACCCTCTTCTTTAGTGCTGATCTCCATACTGGTGCTGCATATGTCACTATCGGCAGTATCGCTCCCTTATAGATTGTAGTTAGGCTTCTTGCCTTAAGCCCCATAAACTTTTTGCGAGCCTTGGTGTATCTTGAGTAGTTTAAATTCAACAGCGAGTTGTATTGTATGTTCCAGTGCCATGCATGAGCCTTGCGGGCACCCTCTGTTTACAATTTTTTCAATTCTTAAACCATTCAACTGAATCACAACTGTTCTTTCCATAACGTAATCTTTTGTTAGGCTGTAGAGGTTCTTTGGGCAATTTAGCTCTTTCATTTAATTTATAATTGCTGATCACCATGCTGCATTAAAAGCTCCTTTAACATCTAGGCTAACGGCTATAATTATTCCTTTCGCTTGAAAGCTGTTTTCCACGAAGCATTTCATTTCCATTAATGCATCTGTTGTGCCTTTATGAGCTATAAATCCGAACTGATTTTTGTTGGTCAGATTTTGCGAATTAAGGTGTTTCATTATCCTGTTGATCATAAGTTTTTCTAGAATCTTCCCATTCACGCTAATTAGACTAATCGGTCGAAATTTTGAAGCCATTACATTGTCCTCTTTGCCGGGTTTCGTAGTAGGTACTGTTATTGATGTTTTCCATTCTTTAGGGAAGTGGGCTCTCTTTAAGCATAGATTATATACCTCGGTTACAAAGCAAGGAAATTTTGTGAATGTTTTCCTTACAATTTCACACGTTATTCCGCCTTCGCCTGGGGATTTCCTTGCATTCATATTTTTCAGTACGTTTTCCACCTTTTCTTGAGAAAATTTTTTGTCTTCTTTTGTATCTATAGAAATTTGAGTTAAACTCTTTGTTCGTTTTTGGTTTACATTGTCCTCTTCAGGATTGTCGTTAGGAAAGAATTCTTTCATCGTATAGTCAAGAGTACTCCTGGCATCTTCTGTGTACTCGCCATCTTGCTTCTGAATTGTTGTTAAGGGAAAATGTTTTCTTGTTTTTACTGCCGCCATTTTGTAAACCATACTCCACGGGTTAGTACCTTCGGCTATCTCACAATACTTCCCCTATGACGCTTATTTATTTCCAACATGTATTTCCTTTTTTCTTCATAGGTCAACTGACCACCAAGGGACCGTTTTGTGTTTACCGTTGTTCCTTTTCGGTCTTGCCTCACGGAAGCTCTGTCTGCATGCTCTTTCTATTATGTCGCTGTATTTTTCGATAAATGTTTCAAAATTCTGCTCTTCGTCTATCTCTTCTGCGACTCTTCTCTCCAATTCAATGCCATCAACTAACTAGCTTTTGAAATTCGCTTTTTATGTTGCTATCAAAGGTTTCCCAATCTTCTTCTCTTATTACATATCTTTTCCTGTAAGGTTTCATGTACTCGGTTTGGTGTGTTGTAGACAATATGTGGAACGTTAGTAATCTGTGGTCTGAACAGCTTTCAATTAATTCAATTTTCCAGCCCTTTACTCGATGTAATAGATGATGGTTTACGATTGTTAGATCTACATTGCTTTTTGATCTAACTGTTTCGAAAGTAGTCATTTCGCTTCTTCGTTTAATGTATAGCATTCGTTTGTTGCTAAAAAACTCCTCCGCAATTCTTCCTCTTCGATTTGTTAAACTAAACAGTCATGCCATATTACAAATCTTGCATTGCTGTCTATTACAACAAGAACCGCAAATTCTAAGACCTTGTTTATTTTGCCTAGGCCCATCTCCAAGTCCTCGTGTGATTCAAAATAAGCACTTATTGCTAAGCAATGGACATTTTTATATTCTACTTCCACCGTTACCATGTCCTCATCTGATAATTGGGTTAATAATGTTACATTTATAAGTTCGTTTGTTACTATTATTGCTGCTTGTTTTTTGCGAGTCCCCTGTACAAATGTCTGAATTTTATTTGGTATTCCAGCCACCTTGTTTTCTATGACATAATTATGGTTCTTGAATAAACGCTATATCAATATTTTGTTGGAGCATAACTTGTATTAAGTTATGCGTGGCCGCTCTTGAATGTTGCAAATTTATTTGCGCGCAATATATTTTTAATGCACCGCCCCTGTCTTCCCATTTGTTTATTTTTATTTTCATGTAACCTGTCGTTACTTATATTTAGAGGATAGCTCAAAATGAATAATCAATAATATTTCGCATAGCTTTATTTACCATATTTGGATAGCAAGGACAAGTTTTATCTAATGACGAGTGATTTGCATTTAGCCTGTTATCTTTAATTTCATGTCCTTCCACACACAGAGGGCAAGATAAACGGCCCCTACAATATTTAGATATATGATTAAATTTGCAACATTTGTAACACCGATTTATCGCTATGTAATCAGCATATACACATCGATTCCATCCTATTTTTAATTTTGTTGTTAATAACTTATACCAAAGAATATTCTTTGCTTATACGGGATCTGTGCGTTGACCTCTATCACGGCGTTGTTGCCATTTTTCTTATCTTTAAATATAAATTGTGGTATAATATCGTTATCTTGAATGTTTAACTCAGTATTTTGTGATGCGATTACTTGACATGCGTTTTCTTCATTTAGTTCTTCGGGTACATTATAAATAATACTCCTTGGTTTTCTTCGACTTCCGCTTCCATTTCACCTCCAAAGGTTTCGTATTATTTTTTCGATATATTATTCACCTCCTGTTCACTACCCGATTTGTGGGTGTGTGTGGGTGTGTGTGTGTGTGTGTGTGTGTGTGTGTGTGTGTGTGTGTGTGTGTGTGGGTGTGTGGTGTGTGTGTGTGTGTGTGTGCGTGTGCGCGTGTGCGCTGTGCGTGTGTGCGTGTGTCGTGTGTGTGTCGTGTGTGGTGTGTGGTGTGCGTGTGCGTGTGCGTGGTGTGCGTGTGTGCGCTGTGTGCGCGTGTGTGCGTGGTGGTGTGCTGCGTGCTTGCTGCGTGCGTGTGGCGTGTGTGCGTGTGTGCGTGCGTACGTGTGTGTGTGTGGGTGTGGTGTGGGTGTGGTGTGGTGTGGTGTGTGGTGTGTGTGTGGTGCGTGCGTGCGTGTATGTGCGTGGTGTGTGGTGTGGCGGTGTGGTGTGTGTGGTGTGCGTGCTGTGCGTGCGTGTGTGGTGTGTGCGGTGCGTGCGTGCGTGCGTGGTGTAGTGGTGTGGTGTGTGTGTGTGTGTGTGTGTGTGGTGCGTGCGTGTGCGTGCGTGTATGTGCGTGCTGTGCGTGCGTGTGTGTGTGCCTGAGTGAGTGAGTGAATGTGGTGTGTGTGTTGTGTGGTGTGGTGTGTGTGTGTGTATGTGTGTGTGTGGGTACATGGGTGCGTGCGTCTATGTGCGTGCGTGCGTGTGTGGGGGGGTGCATCCGTGCGTGCGTTTGTCGTGTGTGAGGATGATGTTAATATCCACGATAACTCCATAACTAAAACACGTACGTACTTTGTATTTCAGCTTGTTTTCATTTCTCCTGTTTTTGAGTTTTATCAAATATTTCTGAAACAGCTGTAAATTTCAAAGATATAAAAATACCAATATATAGAACTTAACCATATAGATTAATTATGTTCTATGCATTTTTTTTATATGAAGCTTAATTTAGCGGTAAATAATTCCTAAGGTAGAAGAAGTGTTTTTTTCAATATCTGAATAATGATTAATTTTACAAGAAAATGTGTAGACATATTTTTTAAAGAAAATTTAGTTTCTCATCACTTTTCTTCGTAAAGTTTCTTCATATAAAGCGAAATAAGCGTGAATTAGTATTATCGATATTTTTATAGAAACGGGCGGCTTTGTAATTTTTTAAGTGAGGATCTATCAGACGTGAATTTTCAAAGGTCTGATATATGTATATATTATTGTTTTTGTTTTTACAATGTTGCCTATTTTCGTAATGAACTTAATATAAAAATGGTTGCATAATTATCTTTAAAAAGATATTAAAATTATTTCATTTCTTTTGATTTCCATTTGGTGGGTTGGAAGGTCGTGTGTTGTTCCGCATAAGGTATTTAGAAATAGTTTTAAGCATGGTACAAAAAGATAAGGTATGCTTATAAGGGAACACAAATTCGTCTCCATACTACATAGGGTGGACAAATATTTACCATATCAATATATTCAAAGATAAAAGCCATACAATTTTATTAAGAGGTAGGACTACACAAACACCCATTACTTTATTGAGTGGTAGAGCCCTGTATCCCAATGACGTTACGAGTATAAAATACCAGGAAGGAGCTTTTGTCAATTAGGGATGGGTGTTGCATATGGCGGAAAATAAGTTTCCGGTTAATAATACATAATAATGAATATGTACATATTTTATAGTATATTATTCAATGAGTATTATTCACGAGGTGAAGTTTACGGCCACAAGCCGCAGGCGAGTGGCCTAAATCACCGAGAGAATAATGGCCATTATACGCGAGTAGAATACTATACTTTATCCACGACTACTAAATATTTTTGTTGGAAAATTTTGTTACGTTACATACATATTTTTAGAAACAGTATTTTATTCTAACAAATATTCCATACAATACATTATTGTTCATTTATACACAGTACAAAGTTATCGAAAATTATAATAATCGGATAATATCTCATAATAATTAACACAAAAGTCTATGTATTTAGCTTCACAAATATCACGTATCTAATCTTACAAGATGATGCTATTTATTTAGTTATTAATAATTGTAATATTTGAACAATTGATCAAGTTAATCGCAGGGATAGAAATAACATCAAAACTAATGTTTTGGTGACTTAAAACATTTGAATTATTTGTACATTGATTCGTTTGGTTTACTTTTGGTTGAATTGAAGATGATATTTTGTTGGCCGTATCGGTTTTATTTTTGACGGATTCGTCTATGTAGCCTTCTGCTACGGCAGTGGACTTCCATCCACCGTGTCTTTTGAGAGCAGTAATATCCCCGCCTGCGTCAACCAGTATTGTTGCAGAAGATCTGCGGAAACTGTGCCCAGAATATTGTTCTGGATTCGGTAATTTGAGGAAAGCAGCGATATCCTTTCCCATTTTTGTAAATTTGTTTATCCCAATTCTCTGAGTTGTACATTTTACCATTTTGGTAATTTACAAAGAATGTGTCACTGGTTACATGACTTGGTCGAAGACATATATGTCTTCCATATTTTATAAAAGTTATCCGTAACAGTAAATTTTCGGCAAATTTTTGTCTTGGTATTTGGCACATTAATCAAAAAATCTGATCCAAGATCTTGTAAATGGGTTATTTTCATTTCATACAACTCATTACTTCTGCATGCACCCATTACTCCCATTATTAAAGCAACCTTAAATTACAAAATGTAATGAAATAGCTATGTGAAAGATTTACTTAATATAGTCTGTAAAAATAAAGATTTTCTATTTCGGCTTAGCGCTTAATTACTCTGAGACATTGGAAATATACAGCCGTTTCTTTCTAACGTTTGGGTTTCAATAGAAACGTACGCGACTTAAGTGAAAGCGTAAATTACCTGCTCAATGACTTAAGACCGCTCGCGAGAGGTAAACACAATGGAATTTTAATTCTATTCCAGAAGTTATAAAACGTTTTGAATGATTTTTAATTTTAACTATGTTGCAAAGTTTTTTTTGTGTGTGGATGCAGAAGTTTATTACGTAATATAATTCATTTATTTTGAAATGTGCAACAACGAAATCATTAATTGGTAATTAAAAAGGAATTGATATGCATAAACCAGTTTTTATTGTTTACTAATAGTGACATTAATTGTACATGCAGAACATAACGTACATTCAAATATTATATAGAAATGCACTTATACCTGATGGGATAATTAGTATAAATCTATTATAATAGGTGGCTATTTGCGTATTTAGACCCCAAAATAATACATTGCCTCAAAATCTTTTTAAAAAACGAACTTCGAATACCGCCGTAACGAAAGTATAAAAAAAATCTGGCCTTATCAAAAAGATAAAATTTGATAATTTCGAAATTTAATGTCTGGAAAAGTATTTGAGATACCGGAATATTGAATTCGGTACCGAACTGAGTTCGTTGAAAACGTTTGGTAACTTCTGGAATAGGATTACATTTCCATTGTCTCAGAGTAATAAAGCGCTAAGCCGAAATAGAAAATCTTTATTTTTACAGACTATATCTTACCTTTGTTGCTAGGTATTTATCATCAGATGCTTTAGTTAAAAAGTTATTGATATCTTCGCTAGAAAAAGTTTTTTAAGCTGAAAATATTCTGATTTTCTTTTTAGTAATGCTCGTAATTTTTTGTAATCTTCTAAATTTATACGTTGATGTAAAGTGATCGTACTTTTAAGCATTGAGTAATAGGTCCATAGTGTTGAAGATTTATATTTTGCGGATAATTCAGTAAAATATACTAATAAAGTCGATTCAGAAAATGAAGTGGTTTTCTTTTCCTTTTGCCAGTTCAAAAAATATTCATAGGCCATATTATATACTTATACTTTCCTTGACTTTTCCGGCAATAAATTTAATGAGGCAACTTCAGTAGCTTCTCTAATTTCTGGTGGTGTTAAAGAAAATTCATTTTCTATATCCATTTTTAGTTCGGTTTTTAACACAATTTAACACAAAATATCAAAACACTGAGAAATCTTCGCACACAAACAATAATGTCAACAGGTTTGAGTCAAATTTGTTTTGTTTTAAAAGCTAGTTCGATTTATAAAATGTTTCGAAAAACATGGTATGTTAAGAAATAAATATACGACACGCACATTGGAAGTCGCTGATGTCTCAGTGTAGATGCTCCTTGCCTTCCAACCGCGGGTCCCGCGTTCGAATCTGGTCTAGGAAAATTCACTTTTTTAATTTTTTTTTATGTACATAACTGAATTGAAAATATTTAGTGGTTTACACGTAAAATTTTAAAAACCGATTGTTTGTAGCAAAACAATATAATATTATAGCTAAATCAAGGAAGCATCTGGCAGCAGTGAGTAATGACTCGTTAATCACTGCCGTGATTAATGGGTATTATTAAGGTCGAGCAAACAGACGTATAATGGATACATTATACAATAGTTGCGGATAAAATTATTTAATATTTAGAATATATTTTTAAGCTACGATATAACTAGCATGCATTTATTCAAAAAAATATTTACACTTCCTGATACAATAGAAATATAGATTATGCCATTTTTAAAGTTAAATCTTGCAGAACAATGATCGTTACGCCTATGAATTAAAACCATAACCTAAATTGAATCTTGTATTATGTAATATTCAATACAACACTATTTAATGTCGTTATTATAAACACTTTATTACCAGTAATTATTATATAGAATACTTTAAAACTTCAAAACACTTTTACAAACACCACTTTCTTCGATCAAACCCCAAGAACGAATCATATTTGGGTGTTCAACATGGCGAATTCCGTCGCAATTTTTAAAGACGGTATACAGCTCAACCCTCCTTCCTGGTATTTTATATTCTAAGCGCGTAGACATACCTTGTCTTCTTGTACCATGGTTTTAAGTTAAGTAGGCACATATAACGCACAGTTACCGGATTTGTATGGTTTTAGATAAAGTGCGCCATCTTCCTTATTCTCGGAGCTTATAGCGATAGATTCCACCATGCGATTATGGCGTGTTGTTTCTTCTTGCAATTTTTTTGCATTTTTAGCTTAATTCACTGCTTTTGCAATTCCTGATGCGTCACCAGCTAAAGCACCGACTGCCGATAATCCTGCGAATAACGAAATGGTAAGAACCTCAGATTAGATAAATTCCTTGTCTGAGGTAAAAACACTCCTTGTTTAGGTAAGGGAGTTACTCTACTCTAGGAGCTTTAATGTTTTTCCTCCTACACTTATTACTACACGTTTTGTCTTTAAAAGCGCCGACTTTATTGTGTCTGTGAAATTTCCGTTAGGTTTAATTTTTTTAGCTATTATTTTGCGTAAATGTAATAAATTTCTCTTTGCTTTTATTGTGGTACCGACTGCTTGTGGTTCGTTCACTTAATGTTGCTCTGATGATGTTCCTAAGCTGTTACTTCTAAAATTTGATGTTTTATATCTACTTGCTAAATCTCGGTAATCTCTGTAGCTCATATCGTGAAGTTTGCATTGAGCACCTAATTGATTAATACCAGGCTCACAGCACGGTAGTCATTTCTCTAATTTTGTACCAAGACCACAATACTGGTAACCCAGGTAAATACAATTCAACCGGAAGATTATTGATTAGAGTATTCACTAAACCACCTGTATTCTTTCACTTCTTAGCTAGATGGATAAAGCAGGGTATTTATATTTAAATCGAGACCAAAAAACAAACTAAAATTATTAATATTTTTTATTGAGATAATAGTAAGTGCTGTACATTAGATTAGCAGGATGGTTCCATTAAGCATACAGTGTTATGCGAATTACTAATACTTTGCATTTATAACATCTTCAATGTTAACGAAATGTCATCAGCACTACCATGGAAATATTTCTCACAAAAATGAGAGTAGTTAACAACTTGTTGTATACACTTTTCATAGAAACACGCTAGATTGTAGGAATTAAGAAATTCCAATCGATAAATTATTATATCCTTTAAATTGAATGGTTCTTCAATACTATGAGCATCGAATGTGCACGAATAGCAGTTGTAGTTCGCTATGGTATCAGTTTTGAAAATTCTGTCATATCCTTTAGTCAATTATCAGTTGTAATAAATATGAAAGTTGGTATTTATTACAACTGATATGCATAATGTTGATCATAGATTATATCTTCTTCTTTGTTTACATTTGGCCAATCAATTTTATTTTTAATTTCTTGAGATCGAAAAAATTGCAATTCTACATACGAATGCCTTCTTAAAGTTCATTGCATTCCTTCATGCCTAACACCACATTATTACTTTGATCGCAGTTGCTACTCATACACAGTACTGGTACAAGATTGAGGTGTGTACTGAACCCAGTTTTTAGTATTAAGTGTTGCATGGTGAGTATCGTTGGACAGTTTTATAATAAACACAATCGATTAACTATTCTTTGGATGCTTGTTTGTACACTCCTGATAAATCATTTCTGGTTGAAATGACGGCCAGTTAGTGTTAGAAGAATAACCGTCTTGTTCCTCTATTTAGTACTACTACTACTACCATCACTATTTTGACAGCACGAACAACACATGTTTAATTATTATTCGTATTGTTACTGCAACTATGTGTGGTATCCATAGGTGCACTTCTGAGTTTTGATCCTTCCAGAAATAATTTTATTGCAGCTTGCATTATACATAGATAACAAGTTTACTTGCTTACAATTGCACACATACTAAACATTTTAAAAAATGATTACAGTTAAAGTATGCGTAATTTACAGATGGCTGTGGTTGTAACTAACTCTACTATTAAAAACAAAATGTTATGTTTGTTGTCATAAAAACGTTGAGGTAATACCTTAGACAAGAATCTAAGGGTAATACACATTTAAAATCAGCTGTTTCCATGACTATATGCTCACCATGCTGTGAAGTTTAGTTTTTTCTCTTTTTTTCGCTACCGAAGTAGCCCGCAATTAGCAAAATTTTCTAACATTAACTATAAAAATATTTACTAGTAAGACCAGAATAGATAAATACAATTATCCGCTTAAACGAATTAATCCGAAATCAACCCTATAAATTGATTAAGACATTAACCGTTAAATATTGACAATGTATCGTGTAAATAATACAAATCAGTAATACCGAAAATGTTATGCAATAAGAAAGAAAAATATTGTTAAAAATTGTATATTCGAAATAAAATTGTTCTTGATAAACAAACTTAAAGATCTAAAAGATTATACCTTTGAGTGTAAAGACCGATTCTCCGTTTATTGTTTCTCTTGTAAAATTTGACGAATAATAATAATAATGTAGTTTATTGTCGAGGATCAAATGAACTTGATATAGACATTGTCAAACATAAAAAAAATACATATAAGGTGTAAATAAAACATGTCACAAAAAATGATAATACTACACACTAATGCACAGAGAAATAAAAACAAAAAATATAATATAATCACAAGAACTGTCTCTAGGTGGTGTCGGTATACCTGAAGAATTCATCTAAATTATAAAATGATTTTTCAATTAATAAACATCTTAATGCGTGTTTAAAACAATTTTCATTTTGCATGATTTTTATACTATCAGGCAAACAGTTGAAAATTTTAAGTCCCATTACATTAGGCGCTCTAAGAGTGGAATTACATCTAGCAAAAGGAACGTAATACTTATGCCATTAACAAAGATATTTAAGCTACTGAGATTTTCTTTTGAGGATTGTGAAACTGTGTAAACAGGGTCTTTTCCGTATTGAAGTGTAGTCCAATATCATTTAAATACTTGGCAACATTTGTTAGTGACACAGTACACTTCGTTTCAAGTAGAGTATTGTCTAGATCGGAGACTAATAGAGAGATGTCATTGGCATACAAGACATGCTCCCCACGGAGTACCTCACTTATTTGAATAATATACAAAATAAATAGTACCGGGCCGAGGACAGATCCTTGGGGGACTCCCATTGAAACCGGCAGTTTTTCAGAGGTGCTATATGACAGATTAGTAGCATTAGAATTTAAACAGGAGACAAACTGGTACCTATCAGACAAGAAGGAGGATACCCAAGTAAGAGACACACCTCTTACCCCATAGTCATATAAAATTGTTATAAGTTTCGAATGATTGACACAGTCGAATGCTTTACTTAAATCGCAGAAAATTCCAGCAGGGCATTCACCTGCCTCTATATATTGCATTAAGCCGTTATAAAAATTATACAAGGCTGTGGATGTTGATTTATCTTTTCGGAAACCGTGTTGGTTAGTCGTAAGGATATTACATCCTTCCACAAACTTTGTAAGTCGATCTAAGAAAGCAGTATAAAACGAAGACTGCTTTTAACAATAAATATCGGGATCTCATCAGATCCTGCTGAGCGTTTATTTTTTAATTTTGAAATTAGCAAGTTAAATAACTCAATGTCTGTGAAAGGAAGCAAAAACAATGAGCGTTCATTACACATTTTTTTATACTCGGAAAGTGTGCACGTAGTATTAATTTTTTTATTAATTTTTTTAACAATGTCAAGAGGAGATTCGACAAAATATTTATTAAATTCAGATGCAATAATATTCAGGTCATCTACCACTTGACCTTTAACTTTTTAATTTATAGTTAATCTTGTTACTACTGGCAGACCTGTTTGTTAGTGCATGAACGGTATTCCATAATGCACGTATATTATTTTTAGCACCGTAAATTTTCTTTTGATAGTAAATTCTTTTGGTTAATCTAATAAGCTGTCGATGTTTTATTTTGGTCTGTTGATATACTGGAATTAGAGCATTATGAGAATTTTTCAAAATAAATGGGTCTTTTAGGGCTAAACTAGATTTTAAAACTTCAGAATTTATCCATCTTATGTTATCATTTTTCACACTGAATTTGCGTTTAGGAAAGTTGACCTCAAAATTATGCAGTAGAATATCATAAAATGTATTAAAAGCATCTTTAAAATCATTATGACCTTCCGCTGCGGTCCAATTTTCGCTTTCAAGTGCATCCTCAAAACGCTCAATATTAGATGCACAAAATTTCCTTTTAAAAACATATTTACCATTAACACAATATTTGTGTGTTAAAAATACATTTAATTCAAGCAGCACATGTCTATGGTCAGATATCTCGTTATCTAAAACACAACACGTACCATCATTAGGGAAATTTATGAAGATTTGATCAATTATAGTTGAAGACGAACGTGAGATTCTTGTGGGCCAATTCACTGTCGGTTTACAATTATAGCCAGCCAACAAGTTGCATAAAATTTTAAAAGATTTGTTTTTATACCTGTCAAAATTGAAATCACCATAAATTAAGATATTCATAGTTGAATTGTAAACATTTTCGAGAACACCCGTTAAGTTGCTAAAGAAAATGTTTTCATCACCAGAAGGAGGCCTGTAACAATTTAGAAGTGTGTAATTCTAATTACACAGTTGAGATTTAAATCTTTTTTTGATTTAAATACTTTTTTGATTTAAATACTTTGATTTAAAATCTTTTTTCAGAAAATGATTTTTATGATTTAAATCTTTTTGAAAAGTATCTTTGATGTTTGACTTAAAAATTTAGATTTAAATCTTTTCCTAATGATTTAAATCTCTAAAAAGATTTAAATCTTTTTAAAACAATTTAACTCTTCTTAAAACGATTTAAATCTTTCTAAAATGATTTAAATGAAACAAAACACTACAACTACTACAAATTAAAAGGCTAAAATCATGATTCATGATTTGTCGGCATTATCGCAAACTTGTCTATTCCTGCATAAACGGGTGGCAGACCGCCCTCTCTATATTAGTGTGTCGTGTGTATTCCTAAATTGACCTGCAACCGTGCGTTGTCATTGTATTATTAGCATTTGCCCATTTGCTGTGTCGTCGTATCAGAAGTATCAAGAAGTTTTTTAGTTATAGTAAAATAACATTTTATATTAGTTTTAAGCTTGTGTTTTGTGTTAAATAGTGAGTTGGACTTTGGACAGTTGTGTAAAAATTCAGTTGACGATTCTAAAAAAGCGAACGTACGGCGGAGAACTAGGAGGTAAGGGGTAATTTGATTTTTTTAAGTCCAGCACAATTTAATTATTTTGAAACCCGTAGATTTTAGTTTTTTGGAACTTATAATGTTCGTCCATTTTGTCAAAATAACAGCGTAATTTGAAAACTGGGAAACGCGTCAATTTTATTTTTTGCATCTCATATAATTTTTTCAATGTACAGTGTATCTAAAAAAATCGTGAATTATAAATAAAATCGTCTATTTTATCAAAATAAGAGCATAATTTCAAAAACTCTGAAACACGTCAATTTTATTTCAATTTTTTGCATCTTAAACAATGTACTCTCAATAGTCTCAATGTTATACAGGAACAGGATGTCCAAAAAAATCGTGACTTTATGACTTATATACCTAATTCATATATTTTACCAAAATAACAGCGTAACTTTGAAAAAAAACATCTAATACAGTTTCTTCAATATTATACAGGGTGCTCAAAAACTCGTGATTTATGTGCATCTATTCTAACAAAATGGGCCCTGCGTTCATAAATACCGAGACAAGTTAATTTTATTTTAATATTCCACATCTTATTTTTACAGCTTTTTCGAAAATCATTATAGAGAAAAGTATTGGTTCAACGACTTTACCAATTTTTTATTTTTAAAATTAGAATCTAAAAAAATATATACTAAATATTCCATTTAAAACCAAAATTAGTATTTTCTTGACAGCGTTTCGATTTTCATTTGTTTAATCCGATGACAAATTCTGACTGTTCGGAAAAAATACTACGACTTTTGTATTTCAAAGTTTTTTTAGGTCTTGAAATAAAGGCTCTAGTAATGCTCCAAAATATACGAAAAACTCTGTACACATCATAATATATGTAGGTACACCTAATTTTTTATGATAAAATAATAAAAATATTTTTATTGGTACTTGAACAAGAACTCTTAAAATACGAATTTGTTTAAAATGTAATGTTTATTTTGTACAGGTTATCTACCCAGGTGCCTAATTGCTACCCTACCAGAATAGCAATCGAAAAAATGGAGGAAACTGATATACCCATGTCTGAATCTGAAGATATATTGGATCCCTACGCACCCACAGATGATTCGGATGATCCTGAATACAAGCCAAACTTAGAAAATACAAAAACGAAAAATAAGTTAACTGGTTATTTTAAAGCTAATTCAAACAAGAGTAGCAAGTCAGTACATAATGTAGACATTATATCCGATACTGATACTGATGGAACTAACGCGTGTCCTAGTCCTACCTCTAGTCATCAAGAATCATCGAGCAGCATTTCTACTGAGTTTGGTCAATGTCCGCTACAACCATCAAGTGAATCAGTTTTGTTTGATGGAACATTTTTTAACATTCTCAGTCGCGGTGAAAATGGAGCAATATCAGCCCAATGTCAGAAATGCCCAAACACGTCAACCACTAACTTCCGTAGACATTTAAAAAATAAACATTTAACAGCGTATAATGATTACATACTTTATAAAAGTCAGAAAAAAATAAAGTCACGAGCACAGGTCGTTCAGAAAAAAAAATACAGAATTTAAAACTGTACCCATAACACAATTGAATATTAGAACCAGTTTTGACAAGCCAAAAACTATATCTCAAGAGCAGTTTGACCACAGAATTATTCAATTTGTTGTTAATTCTATGAGCGCGGTTTCTATAATTATCAACCCCTATTTTGTGCAGTTATTCGATGGAATGAAGTTAAACGTAATGTCACGAACTACAATTATAAGAAAAATTGCAGTTTTAAAAAACAACATGGTACGTTAAACCTAATTGCAACGACGGATATAATGAATTCCATAAATAAAAATCATAATATAAGATCCAAACATACAAATATCATTAACAAGTGTACACAACTATGGAATAAATCAGGACGTCCAATATCAGCAGAAAAAATTTAAAAAATACTAGGACATCACCTTAGCTACCCTGGAGCAACAAGGTGGAATAGTTTTTATCACTCTTTGAGCCAAATTTTGAAAGAAAAACAAAAGCTAAATATCATGTATGAAACTTTCAATATAAAGCAGTATTCGCTTAAAGAAAATGAGATAAATTATTTGGAAGAATATGTTGCCATCCTAAAAGCTTTGGCCTTATCCATAGATATTCTTCAAGGAGAAAATTTTACATACTTTGGAACAGTTATGCCAACGATTGGACGTTTACGTGTTAAGTATGAAAAAATGAAATCTCTTAACCATAGATATTTTGGATTTTTAATTGAAGTCTGCATTAAATCCACTGAAACTCGATTTTCGGTATATTTCAAGCATAACAGTCAATCAGAGATGGTCATAATAGCCTCAACACTTTTGCCACAGTTTAAGCTAAGGTGGCTGAATTCGTTTAAAAATACCAGTTTTGTTCTTCAAGAGAATCAAGCTAAATAGCCATAGTAATAAATGCGGCAAAAGAATTTATAAGTGCTGAAAACTATGTCGCGCATGAAGTAATAGATCAGGAGGAAGTTGATTTTTTTGAATTAAACACTATATCAGAAATGTGTACTGTAAATGGACCACCGTCTATTTCTCAGGAATTTGAATTACAATTTCTTCAGTATTCGATTATCAGTAGGCTTGATCTCAATAAGGCGACTGGCCCAGACGGTATCCCAGCTATTGTCTTAAAGAAATGTTCCCCCGAACTAGTACCAGTCCTATCTAAGCTCTATACGATCTCTATATCTTCTGGGGAATTCCCTTCATCATGGAAGTTGGCAAACCTACTCCCAAAAAAGGTGATAAGACCGATCCCTCAAATTACAGACCAATTGCCACCACTTCCATTTTGTCTAAAATCATGGAAAAAGCCATCAATCAGCAACTGCTCGCGTTCCTTGAAACTAACAAACTCCTTAGTGACCACCAATATGGGTTTAGGAAAAGTCGTTCAACAGGCGATCTTCTTTCATATGTGACCCAAGTTTGGAACAATACAGTAGAGCAGTCCGGTGAAACAGTTGTAGTCGCTTTAGATATCTCAAAGGCATTTGACCAAGTTTGGCATAAGTGTTTACTTGCCAAACTCACCTCGTTTGGGTTAAATGATACGCTCATCAACTGGCTTTCTAGTTTCCTTGATAAAAGACGAATACGTGTCGTAGTTGATGGTTTTTTTTCAAAAGAAGTTAGCATTAACGCGGGCGTACCACAGGGATCCGTTATAGCGCCTACACTTTTTCTGCTGTACATAAACGACCTTATTTCTTCAACAACTAACCCCATCCATTGCTTTGCTGACGATAGCACTCTTTACTGTAGTTCATCTCAGTCTACTCATAGTGATAATCCACCTTCTATGTCAAATCAAGAAATTAAAGCTGAAATGGCAAATTCAATCAACAAAGACATTCAACGTATTCTTGAATGGGGAAGCAATAATCTAGTTAAATTTAATGCTAACAAAACTCAGTGTTGCCTTATGTCCGCCAAAAAAGATCGATCATTTCCTGTTGTAAGTATGAATGGCTCAGTTCTTAAGTTTTCAGACTCTATTACTCTGCTGGGTATGACTGTATCTTCAAATCTCTCATGGGTTGACCATCTTCTGTCAGCTACCAAAACAGCTGCTCGTAAAATAGGCTTTTTGTACAGATCTAAGCAGTACTTTACCTCTCGACAACTCCTTCTATTGTATAAGGCCCAAATTCGGCCTCATCTGGAATATAATTCTCACCTCTGGGTTAGTGCTCCCCAATACGCCCTCGATATCGTTGATCGTATTCAAAAGAGAGCGATTAGGCTTATAAATTACCCGTCCTTAACTTCTCACATACAGTCCCTTGAGCATAGAAGGATGGTTTCAGTTCTTTCTTTGTATTATCGTTATTACAACGGCTATTGTGCTGGTGAATTACATTCTTTGATACCATCTCCGGCTATCTTTGCGAGAAACACTCGGTTCGCTTATTCACATCATCAGTATGCAGTACAAATCTCCACTTGTCGTACCAAACGGGCGCAATCCACATTTTTCTACACGGCTTCTAAACTCTGGAATGATCTCCCTAGTTCCTGTTTTCCTCTCACTTATGATATGAGAAAATTCAAGGTAGCTGTTCATAGGCATCTATTGGCAATTCATTATCCCTCTATCCATCCTCCTAAGTGTTCCTGAGTGCTTTAGCACGATAGGCCTTATTTAGCCTGTTCAGGTCCACAATCATAAAAAAAAAACAAAAAAAAACAAAAATCTGCAGGACCCTTCCAATGAATTAGGCATATTAAACAAATATGCTTTCCTAAAGAAAATGTTTATTAAATATAATTGCATTTTACCGTCTTCGGCTCCCGTGGAGCGAATGCTCTCCTTTGCTACTTTTATTCATTCTCCACGCCGGCATGCATTGACCGACAAAAACTTCGAAAATCTTGTTTTGTTAAAATCAAATAGTGTTTAAAGAGATATAAAAAGCAACTACCTAAAAAATTTATTCTGTTATTGTTTAATGCGTTCTTTAGTAAAATATGTTTGTTTTGTATTTTTCAATAAATTACTTAAAAGAGTATTTTTTTCTTTACACACTATACACTACAAAACGATTAGTATCTGCTATCTAGTATCTACTTTTTGATTCTAATTTTTAAAATAACTTAAATCTTTTAAAAAAATTCGAATTTTCAAAAAAATATTTAAATCGCTTAAAAAGATTTAAATCTTTCCTAAAATGATTCAAATCGTAAAAAAGATTTAAATAATTTTTATATTCAAAACGATCTTTGATTTAAATCATTAGTCCAAATGAAAATGATCTATGATTTTTGATTTAAATCTTTTTTAAAATGATTTTGAACAGCTCTGAATTTTCAACTAAGCACAAAAAATACAGGTTATCGAAATTACAAATTTCTGTTTTAAGAAAATCAATTTTATATGAGTTAATGCTATTTATATTGAGTAGTAAAAGACTAGGATTGAAACAAGCATTCTCTAAGTTTTGTGGACTGCCTCCGAGTTGCGTCGGAAAAAAAACCGACTAATAGCTGCTCCGTATGGCCGAATATCCGGATTCATAGCATCCTTAAAATTTCTCTCATAAATTGATACTTTAAAGAAAGCATATAAATGACTTGACGTAAGGGTTTCACATTGTACCTCAGGAAATGATTCTTTCAGGCTATTTGTTAAACTTTCAACGGTAGTTTCATGTTTTAACCAACACACATGTAAATCCACGCATCTAGGGACGCCCTGGATATCATTTGTATTTGTATTACTGCTGCCGATTACCACATTTCTATTTCGTTTTTTCCTGGTTACTATCTCCCAGTCTGGTTTTTTAGTCGGTGGCACATGGTCTTTTTCATCATCATGAGTTAAAGTAATTGGCAACTGTTTAAACGGTGTTCGTACAAGGTCACTCTTTGTCTCAGTAGCATTATTTACCTTTTGATTTGAGACGTTGTCATTACTTGAGGGTTTTTTCTTATTGCTTACCAGCTGTGTCAGTCTTATTTAAAATAATTTGATTTGGTAAACTTATGTTTTTACCCGGGTCTGCGACACATGGTTCAGATGTAACTTTAGATAAAATATCTACTTGATTATTTAATACTCGGATTTGTTCATTTAGTCCGTGAATACTCGCGTCTTTTTGTTTAATAATATAGTTAAACACACTTACATCTATCTTATTGTTATCGTCAGATAACCTGTTTATTGCATTAGAAAATGCAATGTCACATTCGTCTAATTTAAATTCACAACAAACTACGACATTATTTTCAGCATAAAGCACATTACTTAATTTAGCACAACTAACGTGAAAGTAATTGTCACATTTTGAACATTTATATCCATTAGCTACCTTAGATTTACAGCGTTTACACTGGGAGCCAGGTACGACACCACTTGCACCTGCCGCCATATTTTATATTTTTCAATAATCTATTTTGTACTAGAATATATATCCTAAATGGAAAATTACAATCAAAACATTTTTTATTAATGTCAGTTAAAAATAAGTACACCGCAGCATTAAAAAATTGAATTTGCAACCCGATAAATATAAATAACAGATACTCAACTAGCAAAACAATTAAAATCTCTTAAAATTGAATTTTAAATAATAGGAATTTTACCGTGAAATCATTACGTTTGTGAGTAAAAATTTTATTTAAACGAAACATATCAGTATCAAGTATACTAACATAATTTTGCCGTCTGCGACTACCGTTTAGGAAAAAATGTGTAATTATAGACAAAATAAGTTTCGTTAGATCACTTTCGATATTAATAATCAAACTAAAATATGTAATAACTTCTATAATGTTAATCAGATAACTCGAAGATAGTTCAATTGAATTTAATCTACTCATATTGTGCATCGTATAATAATGCACTTCTAAATAGTACATTCAAATACCAACACATGTGAAAGGAGCCAACCGACTTATGAAAAATTTAAATTGTGAATTGACAGAAGTGTCCGTAATTATTAATTAAAAATTAAATTAAAATTGTGGTTTAAGGTGTGTTTATTCTGAACAAGGTTTTTCAAATAGGACGTGCTTGACACCTTTGATATGCTGTCTTTAGAGAGTAGAAGGAATGTTATAACTTTCTCATTCTTATACAAATTTGCTTTCATATTCCCAGGTTAGAAGGTAGGCAAAAGTGTATACTTCATGTTCCTTTTGCAAAATCTAATGTACTCTTAGAATCCCCAATAGTCAAAATATGTCAATTGTACAATGAGATTTGTTCTAACGGTGACATATTCTGTTCTTCATTATGATCCTTAATTGATTGCTATGTTCACTAATGTAATAGTGTTTAAAAGCTGATTAAACGATTGTCCTATTGTCAAATATGTCCTTAGTTAATTTTTATTTTTAGCTAATCTTATTGTATGTGGTAAAATACTTATCTTTTGGGATTTTTTAATGGTGTACTTTAAATTATACAATCTAAACGTTTCGATAACACTTACAGTTATCTTTGTCAGTAGTAACGTTTGTTAAAAATTGTTAAAGATGTAGTAAACAATTTTGTCAAATTTGAAAAATTCAAACATAAACATGTATAATGTATAATTTAAAGTACACCATTAAAAAATCCCAAAAAAGATAAGTATTTTATTATGAGTGTTAATGGTGAAAGTTTACATTTTCATATTATTGTATGTGGTGTTTATAATCATTTAACTCTGTTTATGAGCATTATTTTTATTGTTCATTAGTATTACACATAATACTACTTATATTGATTGATTACATATTTATATTAATTTTTGTATATACTATGGCGCTCAAAAATACTGTACAGCTTGTTACTATAGACACTTCCAAAATTCATATTTTGATGTAGACACATTTTTGGTGTGTAAATAGGGCATCTCACAATTTTCAAGTTGGGGTTAAGCATTTGTCAAACTGGCAAATTTGATAAATTAAAAACTCTTATAAACTGTCACTGAATTGATTATGTGCCGTCAAACCAAATGCAGACAGCCAAAATTTTGCTGTACCGGAATTTTTTGAGCGCGATAGTATATTATATCATGTAGATTACTCTGTAATTGGCTTTAGTTGTTGGGCAATAAAGGTTATTATTATTATTATTATAAGTATTTTTTTTGTAGGAAGTGAAATTTTTTTATACCAACCCCTCCGTTATTTCATAAACAATAATTTTAGCGGACTAATATAATTAAAGAATAAGTAATTAATGTAATTTCAATTAAAATAACTTCCAACTCTGCAGCCTGTCATGGAAAGAACTGGAATTTCCAAAACACCCCACCACAATCGCGCCGATGTTGTATAGGTAGGTCGCGCGGCCTTGCTGTCATCTTTATTGTTCTTTCTGCATTATTGTAAAGTTCCACGTTGAACCGATTGAAGAGTATGAGGTAAAATATTAGTTCTAAATTGTTTAATTAAATTTACTTCAATAGATACTTGCTCTGAGATGAAATTTGAAAGCGTTTGATTTATCTTTGATACTTGCAAAAAAATTTTTTTGGCTGTTTCCTAAACTGCCCTTCCACTCGAAGTAATTTTGTTATAGCACGTCTTTCACCGCCGTTGATCTCTAAAATTGTCCTCCACTGAAGTATCTGGAGTAGTCCGTTTGGAAGCCGGGCCAAGGAACAGGTTGGCCCAAAGGCAGCCTGAACTGTAGCATATCTTTGGGTGACGCCCGAATCCGTTTAACCGTCTCGACCCCTGGAACCGAAAGCCGTCCTCCGCGTACCGTTCAGAAGTTCAGAAATTAAAGTATAATACCGTAACTTACAAACCGGATAAATAATTTTTTTTCCAAACGAGCATTAATTTTCTTGTATTGGTGGAAGCCGACTGCAACCTTCACTTGTAGACCACAAACATACTTACAAAAAATGACTCTATCGCTAGGTCACACTCACATATTTTTAAGGGGTTTGCAATAGGTGCTTTGATTTAACCCTGTTAATGCCATATTTAATAATTACAAGTAGTTAACTGGCTGATCTCAACACACCACGCTGCGGTTTATATAATAAAATTCTGTCCTTGACTTGAATACCTACCAGAATATGTTTCAACTTGTCAAATATTCACCTTGATCTAGTTCAGACAACTATTTGACTCTTTCTGTATTATCAGTGTTTTGTAACTGTGGTTTCATATTAGTTAAGTTGCTCGGCCTATTCTCGCCGGTTTTGCTTTTTGAGCGCGACTGCTTCCGTCATCAGGCTTAGTCCTGAGAACTGTTTTCGCACTTTAGTCGAATTCATATGTTGTGATTTTTTCCCAAGCACTTGACTACTTTCAGATTAGAACTTGGTACCTTTCACTTACAAGTCTGACACCTTTACCGCTGGGCCATTGAGTACTCCAATATATATTTTTAGAACTTATATATATTAAACTTTTTCGTGGTTGCTCAACAGTTTTATTACGCATGTTGCATCGTAACTTATTGTGGAAGTGTATTGCGATTAAGCTCTTCGCGCATCATTGGAATCCATATGGGTTTCATTTCCACACTAGCTTGGATTATTGAATTTTCTGCTAGTACGATGTATGTGGCTTCTTGGAGTTTCCGGCGAGTTGTATTCTCGTCCGTTGCCACTATCTGTATGTTACCCCATTGGATGCGGTGGTCTTTCGTTTGATAAGTGTTCGACGATTTTTGACTTTTTTGTTTCGCCCTTGCGGACGTTGTTCTGATGTTCCCGTGTTCTCACTTTGAGTGGTCTACTAGTCTCTGCTATGTATGCTCTGTCGCATTCGCATAGTAGGCTGTATACACAATTCTTAGAATTCTGATCTACATTGTGTGGTTTGGTTTTGATTCCCCTGAGCGTTCTGGTCGATTTGAAGGCAGTGTGTATCTTGTATTTGAGGTCTATCCTTCGTTTTTTGTCTCAGGTACCTTGTAATATATTCTTCTTTTCCGGTTACCATTTCCCTGTTTAGGTTAGGTGTTAGATCGGGGTAGTCATTTTCTTTGAGTGTTTTAGCTATATTTTCTTTTTCTTTGTTCAGTTCCTCTTGTTTTGAGCATATTGTCTTCGCTCTATCGTACAAGCATTTTGCCACGCCTAACTTCACGTTTTTGTGGTAATTGGAGTTGTAGTGTAGCTACCTCCACGTGGGAGTAGGTTTCCTGTATACCTGAAAGTGTTGTCATTCCTGTGCACAAGTACATCCAGGAATGACAGTTTTTGTTCAGACTCCAATTCCATTATGAATTTTATGGAGGGTGAGCGGCTATTTGGATGATCTAGGAATTCATATAGCTTATGAATGCCGTGTTGCCAAGCTACGAAAGTATCGTCTACGTCACGGTTTTTCCGTGAATTCGGATATAGCTTGGTCTTCAAAGTCTTCCACACACACACACACACCCACACACACACACATACACGCACGACACACGCACGCACGACTCACGCACGCACGCACGCACGCACGCACGCACAACACCTGTTAGTCCCTTACTCAAATTTCCTTCAGGCTAAATAAATGTATGTGACTTAAAATAACCATTTATTGACTTTTTAATTGTAAAATATAAAATATTGTAATTCGTGGTCTCTTACGTCATAGTGTCCAACGAAAAAATACCTTTCTGAGTAGTAACTACTCAAAAAAAACTGCACTGTATTCTACTGGCCCAATCAGTCATGATATTTATCACATTTACCATTACGAGTTGGGAATTACGTAAACAAACCGGTAAATTGTCAAAAATTTATCACATTTACCGACAATAACGCTGATTATGCATAATTACCCGTTATTATGTACAATCACCAGTTTATTACTTTTACCGTAACACATGTATATATATATATATATATATATATATATATATATATATATATATATATATATATATACAGGATGTGGCGCGAAGAGTTTTGATTAAAAGTAATGGCGGATACAGTTATGTTAAAAATCTGAAATTACGAAGCTGTAGGTTTTGGATGACGCTGAGTTCAAATATAATATTGTCCTGAATGTGGCACTTCCGGTTATACCGGAAGTAGGCGTCAACTTTGTTATTTTAAATGGAACCTAATATTTTTTATTTTATTTTCGAATTGTACATGAAATCCTAGATAAAATATGTACACAATGTCCTATACCAAAAATGAAGTATTTTCGAGATATTTCGATTTTTTTTTAAATTTGAAAAAATCCTAGTCCACATTGAATAACGATATCTCCATTAATAACGACGCTAGTGACGTGAAATTGTAACCAATAAACAACAAGCGCTTGCCCGTTAACTCCATATATCCATCTCATCGATGTTTCATACAGAGTGTTTTAAACTTAGCCCCCAACATGCACAATTTAAATCATTTATAAGTTGCTTACTTTAAATAGGACACCCTGTATTTTATTACATTTTCCGCTGTATTTTTTTAAGCCAATTCGTTTGGTATCAGTATTCCCTATACCTAAATCCAACCACAAGATGGAGCACCTCCTCATAACTTTGGGCCTGTTGCTCAGCATCTTTACGACATGTTTGATGATAGATGGATTGCCAATCAGGGTCCGTTTCGTTGGGCAGCTCGCTGTCCTGATTTGGCTCCTCTAGATTTTGGTATTTGGGGTTACATTAAAAATCAGGTATTTTCCAAACCTGTTACGACAAAGGACGATATGATGCAGAGAGTCTTACTTGCTTTTAATTCTCTAACACCCGACCATATTACCAGAATTACAAGACATAACTTAATGAAAAGGACTCATAAATGTTTAGAAGTAGATGGTGCTAATTTTGAACACTTATTATAAAGCGTTATTTGTTTAATATTACATTTAGTTATTTTTGTTTGTAAGTTATCTAATTAAATTAATACAAAATACCTAGTCAACGTTTTTAATGATATCCACAATTAATAATCCTTTCAGGCTATTGGTTACTTTTCAGAATTAATAACTTATGAAAAAATAAAATATCACTTTAAATAATGGAAATCATGGCCTACCCTTTACTAATGTTGAAATAATTAAGTGTTGTTATGTTTTAACTAAGATAATGAAATATCTCAAAAGTGGTTGGATTTAGGTATAAGGAATACTGATACCAAACGAATTGGCTTAAAAAAATACAGCGGAAAATGTAATAAAATACAGAGTGTTCTATTTAAAGTAAGCAACTTATAAATGATTTAAATTGTGCATGTTGGCGGTTAAGTTTAAAACACCCTGTATGAAATATCAATTAGGTGGATATATGGAGTTAACGGGCAAGCGCTTGTTTATTGGTTACAATTTCACGTTACTAGCTTCGTTATTAATGGAGATATCGTTATTCAATGTGGATTAGGATTTTTTCAAAATTTAAAAAAAAATCGAAATATCTCGAAAATACTTCATTTTTGGTATAGGACATTGTGCACACAGATATCTAGAATTTCATGTACAATTCGAAAATAAAATAAAAAATATTAGGTTCCATTTAAAATAACAAAGTTGACGCCTACTTCCGGTATAACCGGAAGTGCCACATTCAGGACAATATTATATTTGAACTCAGCGCCATTCAAAACCTACAGCTTCTTAATTTCAGATTTTTAACATAACTGTATCCGCCATTACTTTTAATCAAAACTCTTCGCGCCACACACTGTATATATATATATATATATATATATATATATATATATATATATATATATACTGACTTCCATAAAAATTGCAACGCCTAGAATTTATTGAACGGTTTTATTGAAATTTTCGTCAACGATGTCTTCCATTAGAACAAACGATTAAAATTTGAAAACAAAAGAACAAAAACTAAACATGTTTTTTCCAATAATGAGTTGCTCCGCCATGATTTGTAATGCACTCATTTAGACGGCGTGACATGCTATCAATCAAGTGATCTATAGCCTGCTGTGGTATATCAACCCAAGCTTCTTGAATCCGTAGCGGGAGATCGTGTAAGTTATCTGGAGGGTGTGGTAAATTACATACCCAGTCGCCTACCGAAGTCATCTCATACATGTTCAATGGGCGACAAATCAGGCGACCAAGGAGGCCATGGGAGGACGGCAATGTTAGCTTCTTGTGATCTGCTACCGTAACATATTGCAACCCATATCATCACTCCTTGTATGAGGGCTGTGTTGCGTTCCACAAAAAATGTTGGATTTTTACGTTCTCCACGCATCCGTCTGACCCTCCTACGACCATCGTGGGCCCACAAGCAAAATCGGGACTCGTCACTAAAAACAAATCGATGCCATTCTTGCGCCAAATTCGCTCTTTCGTTGCTCCATTCTAGCCTGCGTAGACGGTGAAGTGGAGTAAGAGAAAGACATAAAAATGGATGATATGAACGCAGCCCATAAGACCTTATCCGGCGATAAACAGATGACATTGACATTCTGGGTCCTACACCTCTCATCCAATCATTTGCAATCGATCGAGTTGTTGAAAATCTGTCTCTTGTGGCCAAATGTCTTAAGCGACGTTCTTCGCGATCTATAGTCCTGCGGGGACGTCCAGATCCAGGGCGACGTTGTTGCACCCCTTCCTCGGATCATTTGGACCAACATCTCAATACCGTTGGAGCATTTCGTTTTACACGATGAGCAATTTCTCTTAGCGAAAGTCTGGCCTCTCTCATGCCAATAATACGGCCACGTTCAAAATCAGTCAATTGGGAAAAATGTTTATGTTGACGTACTCTTGGCATTGTTCCCAAGTTCAGAACGAAATTGTAAACAAACAATTTGCAAAATTGACAGTTAATTACACACTGATTGGTTTATTTATTCAAATTTATTGTTACTACGTGCAAAGTAAAGAACAAAAAAAAACTACTAGTTAGATTTTATTAAAATTTTAATCGTTTGTTCTGATGAAAGACATCGTTGACGAAAATTTTAATAAAATTATTCAACAAATTCTAGGTGTTGCAAATTTTATGGAAGTCGGTATATATATATATATATATATATATATATATATATATATATATATATATATATATATATATATAGAGAGAGAGATAGACACACAGTGCGTAAATTTATGGAAACGGTGGTGTTATTTGAATACTGCCATATATGAAATTCTGCAATTTGTATAGAAGTAAAACATACGGTTTTCTACTAATATTTGTGGTTCCAATTTTTTTATCGATCGTTACGACTGCAGCACGGCCAACTTGATTTTTTTTTTAATTGAAATAGGGGTCGAAAGTACCATCATAAGAAAGCTGTTTTTGTGTAGAATCCAACGATGTAGCATTTGATATGACACTTTTTAAAAATAACCACTATACCAAACTAAACTTTGAAAATATTACATTCCACGGCTTGCTAGTTATGCTAAAGAATTTAGTTGACGGTGAATGCTTTGTTTTGTTTTTCAACTTTAAACAGTACATTAATGAAGAATACCCACTGTATAAGAAATTTCAAGAATCGAAACTATCTTGATGTTGAGAGTAAACAAATATTTGTTATAAAATTTCAATGAACAACATACTAGTAACTGGCAACAACCCTCATACTGACTAGTAATTACTAAAACAACATTTAATTTTAACAAACTAGCAGATGTTTACAAATGATGCTCAAATTGTTCCCCATTCGCTTCTTGGCAGTGATGGATTCAATTTACAAATCCCCGAACGGCATGGACAATGAAATCACCAGGAATATCTCTCACTTCCTGTGAAATTCTTTGAACTAATTCAACTAAGCTGCCTGGTTTGTTAATGTATACACGACTTTTTACGTATCCCTACAAGTCTAGAGGAGTTAAATCCAGAGATCACACAGGCCATTCAATGTGTCCTCGTCGTCCAATACATATTTTGCGAAAAAACTGTATTTAAATGATCACGAACCTCCCTGGCATAATGAGGAGGGGCTCTATCCTGTTGAAACCAAATTTAATCGATTATTATGTTGGGAGAGTGTTGATTTGGGTACAATCTTGTGAGGGCAGGGATAATCACATTTTGTAACAATCGTAAATATCTCGCTGCAGTTAGAGTGTATTCCATAAAGAATGGTCCTATGTTATTCCTACCAATGATTCCTATAATTACGATGCAGGAAGTATTTAGTATTTTGCAAAATGTTCTGCCCTACTATTACATACCTGCCCAAACGTTAATTTTTTTTGGAAATTGGGTGTGCGATTCTTCCATCCACCGGGGATTGCTATCTGACCAGTACCTACAGTTTTGTCTATTCACCTCACCATGTAAGTAAAACGTAGCTTCATCAGTAAATACAATGTTATTCACAAAATTTGGATCGTGATTCATGCGATCCATTATTATTTCGCAAAACTGCAGCAGTCGATCGAAATCGTCTTCATTTAGTTCTTGCACTAGTCGAACTTTATAGGGAACATTACATTTAATACATTGTCATCATTAGTAACTGTTGTTGGGCGGCCCGATTTTTTAACACTGCCAGTCTGGTTGAAGCGTTTTAATGTTTTACAAACTGTAGATTTAATAGGATTTCGATTAGGGTATGTTGCATTAAATAAATTACATACTTCCGCATAACTTACGTCTTCCATCACCATACCCTATCATCATGAGAATCTCTATTCTCTCCTTTTCTGTAATATCTTCCATGGTACTTTCTGACTAACTACGCAAATTCAAACAACACTTATAATTTTTGACGTTCAATATTGATTATACAATAGTGGCATTGTTTTGTTTTCTACCCGTACTATCGGTTTCAGTTATCTAATAAATTTTTATTGTAAATATTAGTTTTTTTTTCCTTTTACTCCGCTAACAACAAACCGTAATTAAGTTCACCGTTTCATATTGATAAGAGTAGAATTAAGTAGTTTTATTAATTCGTAGTAAAGGTCAAATAAATATACAAGTGTTAAAATTTTAGCTATTCAGAATAACATCATTTATAATAAATAAAATTAAAAAAATTTAAGAGATTCGCGTTAATTATAAATAGACATTTATTCCGAAATTAGAACGTGATAAATAACAATTTAGTTTGTACTAAAATGTATTTTTAAATGGAAAAGTACAATATCAGATAGAGATAAGTAAACTAAAGCATTCAAAATAGAATTTGAAAGCCGGTTAATATAATTAGGAGAATTGTAAATTGATAAAATAATTAATAGTTAACAACGTTTTTATAAATCAATTGATGTGTTTCTTAGAACTGCATATTTAAATAATGGAAATATTGTCCGTTTGTGAATAACATCGTATTTGAAAGGAACACCTGTGAACCTCAAGTATGATAGCATAATTTTGGTTTCGCTCCTTGAAAATTCTTATATATAGAATGGGTATTCTTCATAAATGTAGGTACTGTTTAAAGTTGAAAAACAAAACAAAGCATTCACCGCCAACTAAATTTTTAGCATATCTAACAAGCCGTTGAAAGTAATATTCTCAAAGTTTAATTTGGTATAGTGAAGTTATTTTTCAAAACTGTATATCAAGTGCTACATCGTTGGATTCTATACAAAAACAGCTTTCTAATAATGGTACTTTCGACCCCCATTTCAATTTAAAGAATAAATTTGGCCGTGCTGCAGTCGTAACGATCGATAAAAAAATTGGAACCACGAATATTAGTAGAAAACCGTATGTTTTACTTCGATACCAAATTTCAGAGTTCTATGTATGGCAGTATTCAAATAATACCACAGTTTTTATTCTTAATTTACACCCTATATATATATATATATATATATATATATATATATATATATATACACACACACACACACACACACACACGCGCACACGCACACGCACACGCACCCGCACCGCACGCGCGCACGCACGCACGCACGCACGCACACGCACACACACACACACAACATGAACCAAAAAAAGTTCCCCTTCTTCAAGTGTATATTCTACACATAAATTGAAGACGAAAAGTCAGATAAAATTTTTCTCTAAAATGTATGGCTACAAAGTGACAGGCCCTCAAAGTTGAATTTTGAAAATCGTTTTTCGCAAATATCTGAAAACCTTTAGGAATTTCAAAATACTATCCCCAATGAAAATTATTTTATTTTGACGAGGATTTTTCTGGTTTGAATGGATTGTCTATGAATGGACTGGAAGTATTAGTTTTCACATTGTTCCCGTATACTTTCTATTCCAACTTTTTTGTGTGTGATTTTTCAGGTGTTTTGGATCCGTTATTCAATTTTCTGCACATTTGGTCCTCTTGATTGAAGTTGATAAAGTGAACGGTTTGCGACTTATTTAAAATTTCATCAATCACGGTCAATTAAATACTACCGCACCAAAAGTTAGTAAGTGGGCCGTGGACTAACAGTCAGAGTTTATTAAGTTAAACAAAGTATTAATTAACAAACAAATTAGTTGATTAAATGTTCGAATTGTTCACCGTTCACTGCTATGTATTTACGAATTCTGTTCATGATTGAAACTTTCACTTCACTATGGTCACTTCTTTTTGAAATTTTTTGGTGTGCTGGTGTATGACGAATAGGTGGAAAAACAAATCGACATCACTTAGTAGTGGAATTACAGAAAAACCAATCCAGATGGATGAAAAATGTAAGTAAAAGTATTTGAACAATGCACAGTTAATCAATTTACTTGAGTGGGATAAAAATATGTGTCAAAATATTATTTGTGGATTATAGGCTATGAACTAGTAACCAATTTCGCCAAATTCGAATACAGCTTAAAAAATCCCACTACTGTTGCATTTTATGGTAGGTCAAACTTTTGGCTCTTTTCATTATTTTTAAATACCAATTTCGAGACACTTTCAATTAAACGCACATGAGAGAATAAGCCCAGCATCGCATAGCTGCAAAGGGCCTCCAAGTGGGCCCGCTGAGAAGTCGGCGCATGCGCCCGTTGTAATTTTTAATTCCAGCTCCTGGAGGGTAGTCAATCGTAAACACGTTTAATGTATCTTAATCGTTGGCTTCCTTTCAGGCGCAATTTTCAAACCCATGATGATGTATTTATGATCCTCGCCCCGTAATTAGGGCCTTTTTGGCATTATTAAGAGCTTTTGGATAGTTCAGCTATCTGGTTGATCGTGCGAACAGATTTTTAATTACAACTTAATTTTAAGTCCTAAAGTAATATAGAAATAAATTCAAGATAAATTACTTCACGGTTTTCCCCAATCATTAATATAAAGTAATTATTTTCTGGATTTCTCCAGTTATGTAACCACAGTAACATCCTTTCACTATTCAAATACCTCTAACGTGTTTGGAAAAAACTCACTTATTAGCTAATTACATAAAAGCTAAACAAGTTGACCTTCATTTCCAATTTTGATAATACACTTCATCTTTTATATAACCTTTATTTTGAGAAACTATTAGGTCAGGGAATTTGAAATAGTATTAGTTTTGTGTATCTAGGTTCCTCTAGCTGAAACCAGTTTCAAGCGCGCACACACACACACCCACACACACAACACGCACGCACGCACACACACACGAGCGCGCATACACACATGCACACACGCGCACACTGTGCGTGTGTGTGCATGTGCGTCTGTGAGTGCTTTGTGGTTTTAATTAAGACTTAAGTGCGACTCTATCGTGTGATTCTCGCTTGAAACTTGTTTCAGCTAGAAGAACCCAGACACAGAAAACAAGACGCAAGTTTGATGCTGATTTGAAAACAGTTTCTACGAACAGCCAAGGGTTCAGAATCTTTATGCGATCACCACACTATTTTAAATTGCCCGCCAAAACAGTTTCTCAAAACAAAGGTTATCGAAAAGATGAAGTGTATAACCAAAATTCGAAATGAAGGTCATCTTGTTTACCTTTGATGTAACTAGCTAATTAGTTGGTTTTTCCGCACACGTTAGAGATATTTGAATAGTGAAACGATGTTATTGTGGTTACATAACTGGGGAAATCCAGAAAATAATTACTTTATATTAACCCAGATATAAATCAAATTTTTCCTTAGAAAATGATAAATTTTGAATGTATGAATCTTTATTGGTCTAGATTAATGTATATCCAGTAATTTTCTTGTTCACATCCTATTTTCATAAAAAAATGGGTGTCCCTTTAGAAGGACGGTAGGCATATGCACAACATGTTTATGACGAAAAGCAAACTTTATTCTACGTAATTTTTATTGTACAGAGTGGCCAGCTAAGAATGCGAGGTACTGTATCTGAGAAACTATCCACCGTAGAGGCTTGCGCAAAACAAGTTATTATAAAACGGCCAATACAAAACCTGGAAAATATTTTCAAGTTTCTGAAATGGCCGCTAGGGGGCGTAACTGCAATCTTGAATCTAAAAAAGTGATGTTTCTGTGAATTCTGCTATATTAACCTAATAAAAAAATAACTGATCTTTAAAGTCGAGGATAATCTGAACTTTTTTTGTTTGGCACTTTTTGACGTATGTCTAAAAATAAAGTGGTGGGGGGTATTCAAAGGTTTCCTTAAATAACGCCATGTATCTTCGAAACGGCTAAGCCGATTTTAACAAACTTGGGCGAGTTGAAATGAGCTATTCTTGGGCTATAAATGTTATAATATTTGAAGTTTTGTTAGTTTCACATGTTGTCGCTAGAGGGCTTTGTTGAAAAATAATTGCGGAGCATCTCTTATTAAATTAGAGCAATCAAAAATTCGTTGCTGGAAACGTTGGGCGTTTGTAATTGGTACCGAATACACCATGTCTTTTAAACGACTCCAGAAAGAAATCCATAGGGTTTAGATCCGGTGAACGTGCTGGCCAAGGAACCGGCCCTCCACGTCCAATCCAATTTGCATTAAAAGTTCTATTCAATGACCGCCTAGCAATGGGTGCAAAATGAGGAGGCGCACCATCGTGCATGAAACACTTCCGACCCCGTAACATCGAGATGGGCATCTTCTAGTAACTCGGGTAAATCATTATCCAAAAAATTGGTGTCTGAATTACCATTTAAACGTTGTGGCAAAAAGAATGGACCAATTACATTATTGCCAATAATACCAGCCCATACATTCACACTGAATTGCTGTTGATGATTGGCAATGAAAACGCGTGGATTTTGATAATCGTAGTACTGATTGTTATGAAAGTTAAAAATTCCGTTTCTGGCGAAACCTGCCTCATCAGTGAATAAAATAATAGATGGATAATTTCGGTCATTATTGAATTTTTCTAGAAACCAACGTGAAAAGTTCACTCTTGCTTGAAAATTAGTAATGGTCAAATTTTTAATAATCGTGGACTGATTTGAATTCTCTTGCCAATTGACGAGTGCTTGTTGTGGGATCAACGTCAATTGCATCCAACACTCTTTGTTCTAAAACTGGTGTTTTTGCAGTTCGCCTCCTACTACTGTCAATTTTTGATGGCTTCAAACAACCTTGAGAACCCGATATGAATAGAATTTTTACAAATTGATATGTACCACTTTCACGAAGACGCCGATCAATGTTGGCAAACGTCTTTTTATTCGGTATCCGCCGATTTGGAAATGCCTGGGAATATAAACGAACAGCTTCAGCACAATTTCCGAAAGCTCTGCCATACATTATGTGCATATCTGCCATTTCGGAGTTGGAATACCGAGTATTAATGATTATGGATAAAGAAATTGTATGCAAACTGATCAAAAATCACAATATGACAACTATGACTTTTAGTCCACTGTCCACTTACTAAATTTTGGCGCGGTAGTATTTAATTGACCGTGATTGATGAAATTGCAAATAACTCGTAAACCGTTTACTTCATCAACTTCAACCTAGAGAACCAAATTTTCAGAAAATTGAATATCGGACCCAAAAAAGTCACCAAAATACCTGATAAATCACACACAAAAAAGTTGCAATAGAAAGTATACGGGAACTATGTGAAAACTAATACTTCCAGTCCATTCATAGACAATCCAATAAAACCAGAAAAATCTTCGTCAACAAATAAATAATTTTCATTGCGGATAGTATTTTGAAATTCCTAAAGGTTTTCGAGTTATTTGCAAAAAACGATTTTTAAAATTCAACTTTGAGAGCCTGTCACTTTGTAGAATATACACTTGAAGCAGGGATACGTTTTTTTGGTTCACGTTGTATATATATATATATATATATATATATATATATATATATATATATATATATATATATATTTTTTTAAATTGTCTTCGTAATGAATACTGCCTGTTTGCTCGAAACGCTCTTTCAATCTTCCAAATTCTGAAACTTGTGGGTGTCGTGCATTTGGAAATTTTTGCTTATAAATTCGATGAGCTAAAAGACAATTTTTATCGCTTTCAAGGATGTAAATCATATTAACAAGTTCTTCTTTCGAAAAATTCATTTTGTAATTTAGGAAGTAAGTATACAATACTACACAAATATTAGCACTGTTTGACAAGTTTGATTTCTTCATTTGTTTTCGTTCATCTTTCGTTTTACGCTCTTTTGATTAAATTGTTTAATTTTACGATGAATCGTTTAAAAACATCTCAAATATCTCTTAAACATGGTGGATTCATACAATATTTATTATAATTATAATTTATGTACTTCAGTTAATATTTTTTAGTTTCTTATGTATCCACAGCTTGCTTTGACCGACTAATTTTACTCTTATTCAGTGTTATCAACGAACAAACTTAAATATCTCCGAAACTATTAGAGATAGGTATAGAACATATTTAATAGAAATGAAAGCCGATTAATAGACGAAGACAAGGCATTAAAAAAATATAGGGTGTGCCATTTAAAAAAATGAAGATATAGCATTTTCAAATTTATGTTATTGAATTAATTTTGTGATCACCGTGTATATTGAAATCCAATTTTGACAATAGATTAAAGTAAGCTCATGTATGAATAAATTCTATACCAAAGTTTTTTATCTTTAAAAATAACTGAGTTACGCCTACTTGAATTACTACATAAAAATGTCAGTTTGTAGTTGCAAATATCTCAAAAACTGTAAGGTTTAGCTTGTAAGTAATTCTTATAAAAAAGATGTAAAATTATAAGGAGAATCGAAAAATAAAATAATATATAGGGTGTTCTATTTAAAAATCAAAAGTTCTATATTGTACCGCTTTTATATTACACCCTGTAGAAACCAAACTATTTTTAGATTATGCAGCTTATAAAAATAGACAACTTTCGTATTTAAACTTATCTTTTAAGTTTAATGGCTAAGGAGCTATCGACCAAATACGCACTATATATTATATATATATATATATATATATATATATATATATATAATATACAGGGTGTTTCTGAAACAGGGTTCCGAATTTCTACTGCATGTAGAACTCATTAAAATAAGACAAAATGTTCATATAAATATGTGCCCTAAAACGCACCCTTAAAATGTTACAGGCCCTTGAAAGGGTTCGAATGAAACTGATTTTATTCAATTATTTCAAAACGATATAAGATAAAGAGATGAAATTAAGGGAACATACATAACTTTTCACGCCGAGTAACATGAGCTAGGCCATTTTTCGTTATTCGAATCATATGCGTCCTTTTCAGGGGAATGAAAAGGGTATCAAGTCCCTAAAAAATTTTATACGACCTTTTTGCAATTTTTTTTGGCAAATTCGTAAATTTTGGACAGTTTTACGTAAAAAATGTCGTCTTTGCGTTTTGAATTGATTCCGAAGTGAATAACAGTAATTTTATCAAATAATGATAATTTTCAAACTCATTTTACACAAAAACCGTTGCCGATATCGACTTACGCAAAGACGACATTTTTTACATAAAACTGTCCAAAATTTGTTAAAAAAATTGCGAAAAGGTCGTACAAAATTTTTTAGGGACTTGATAACCTCTCCATCCCCCTGAAAAGGACGCCTATCATTCGAATAACGAAAAATGGCCTAGCTCATGTTACTCGGCGTGAAAAGTTATGTATGTTTCCTTTATTTCGTCTCTTTATCTTTTATCGTTTTTGAAATAACTGGATAAAATCAGTTTAATTCGAACCCTTTCAAGGGCCTGTAACTTTTTAAGGGTGCGTTTTAGGGCACATGTTTATAGGAACATTTTGTCTTATTTTAATGAGTTCTACATGCAGTAGAAATTGGAAACCCTATTTCAGAAACACTGATATATATATATATATATATATATATATATATATATATATATATATATATATATATATATATATATATATATATATATATATATATATATATATATACACACACTCTACAACTCGGGTGAGTTTATGTCTGCAATTAAACTTCTCCATTTCTACCTCTTTTTTTCTTTCTCCAATTTCTGATCCTCATTCCATCTTACTCGAATATAATTTTAGGATGTCTTCTATTGTCCATTCTTTGTAGATTTCCACACCATCTCAATTGCTGGGTTTTGATAGATCATATGATGTTCTGGTTATTTAATATGGTTTCTACTTCTTTATTGGTTCTTCTGCGCCATGTTCATTCACATCTCCATATATTTTTCTTATCATTTCCCTCTCAAATCTGAGTAACAGTTGTTTTTCATATGCGTTAAAGATCCAGGATTCAGAGCCATATATTACTGTCGATTTTATTCTGGTTTGGTAAATCCTTAGTTTTGCTTTTCTTCATATTAGCTTTGTTGTCATTAATTTCTTATGTTTATAGTAGCATTTACCTAGATGTATTCAATTTATTATTTCTTCTTATGCTGTTATTCGTCGTGATTTTTGTTCCTAGGTTGGTAAAACTTTCCACTTTTTTGTATTGGTTATTCTCACCTTGCAATTGTTTAGTGCTTTGTGTTTTAGGTTTCATTAGATCTTGTCATTTAGATTCCATATATTTTGTTTTTTGTGTGTTTATCGAAAGTCCTAGTGTCTGATTCTTGTTCTAGTTTTGCCATTTCTATTGCTAATACTTACTTAGTTTAGTTTTTGTTACAATTTTGTTATTTTTGAATTTCTTATTACTATCGCTAGACCCAGGTTGAATAGCATTGCCAACAGATTATCACCTTGCCTAACTCTTGTTGTTTTGAAAGATTGTTTCATTTCCATACAGTAGTACTTTTGCTTCAGAGTTATGTAACGTCATCCGTATTAGGTTTAGAAATACCTAGCTTATTTAAGCTTGAAATTAAAACCTCTGTTTAAACTATCGAATGTACATTCACAGTCTACAAATATGCTATACAAATTGACATCGTGTTCAATAACATTTTTCTAAAGTATGCCTTGTAACAAAGATATTATCCGGTGTAAATCTCCCTTTACAGAATTCATTTTAATATTCCCTTATTGCTTCTTCATAGAAAATCTCTAACTTTTTTGCAATTAAGAATGATAAAATTTTGTATGTTTCATTTAGTAAAGTTATTTCTCAATAATTGTAACTTTTTTATGTATAGGAATTATTAAACTGCATTTCCATTTGTTAGGTAATTCTTCCTTCTTCCATATATCCTTTATTAAGTTATGTACTCTTTTGAGTTCGTCTTCATTTAAATTTTTTATAAATTCCGAGGGAATGTTATCTGTACCTGGTGATTTGTTGTTCTTTAGGTTCTGTATTACTTAATGAAGCTTTCTCTACACCGAAATCTATTTTAGCAGCATTTAGATTTCTTTCGCAGTGTTTATACATCATCCACTAATAGGAATATTTCAAACTATATTCAGTTTAACAATTTACCCAATATTTCTGTGGCCAATATAACAAAAGGCGAAACAATTTCTGCAATACACAAATTAAAAAATAAAAACAAAACTGACCCTGATGCTTTACGAGTTAAACACTGGTGTTGTACCATTATGCTATATTTTTAATGTATGCATAACTTCTAACATATTCTCCAAACTCTGCAATTGCTAATACATGCCCCATACTGAAAAGTGGAAATTCCAGTGAGGTAACTAACTACCGACCGATTAGAATTCTAAACATTTTTTCTAAAGTATTTAAATTATTTTCACAATAAAATATATCCTTCACTCAAGATTAATTTTTTATGCAACAATGGTCCACAGCTACTAATACAGCATATTTGTCAATGTCCTAGTTATCTCACTTAATAATCGTAGTCAAGTACACAGATTTTTGAGCATTTGATACCCTAATCAGGTTTTTGAATCATATTTAGCAGAGTCTACAATAATTTTGTATCTGATACTTTAGTCACTTTGGGGGTTCATCAGAAATCAAATTTAAGCCCATTTCTTTTTTTACTGTTTATTCATGATTTAGTTTTGATGGATTATGGTGTTCTATTGTTTACGGACAATTTTAAAATTTTTGTTGAAGTAACATCTGTTACCGATTGTCAATTTTTCAAATGCAGCTTAACCGTATTTCAAAGTGGTGTTCTATCAACTGTTTAAAATTAAATGAAGCAAAATGTAAGGTTGTATCGTATACCAAAAAGCATAATCCAATTGAATATAATTAGTCTTGATTCAATGCAACTGTTCAGATCAACACTGGTGAAGGACTTGGGAGTATACTTTTTCATACAATAATAATGCTATGGTTCGTTCAGCAATATCTATGCTGAGATTTATTACATGTACTTGTAGAAGATTACTAAATATAATTACCCTCAAAACGTTTTTATTTTATCTGGAAAGCAAACTTGAAAACTGTTCTATCATTTGGTATCCTTTTTGTAAATATCAAATCTGTACGATTCTTGAAAGTGTTGTAATTCACATGAGTCTGTAGAAAGTAGGGGGATTAAGTCCAGCTTTACGTTTTTTTATAATATTATTGACAGCAGACTAGATACTCCTAAGTTGTTGTCTCTTACTAATTTTGTAGTTCCTGTTTATAAAACCTGCTTGCATTTAATTTATTATGCTGCACCCAAAACTAATATTTTGTATACATCACCATTATTAATTCTTGTTTCATTTACAATAAAGAATATTCAAATGTAGATATATTTACTTCAACTTTGGACAGTTTATTAAGTTACCTAAGAATCTGAAACACAATGTTAAATTTGTTTTATTACCATCAGAATAATTTAAGCATTTAATTTTTAACTATTTGCCTTCTTACTCTTTATAATTTATATTGTCCTGTAATTGCATCATTGGTTCTGTTGGACAGTAAATATTATTATTCAGAAATAATATAGAATAGAGAAAAATTAATTGTCTTATGTAAAGTGCCATTAGAATCAAAGTAATATGATTGTAACACGACTTTTGTTGTGGATTGATCTACAAATGGTTACGTAAAAATTTTCTCATTAGTTGAAAAACAAGAGACTTTTTTAATGTTTTTATACTGCTTAAAAATTGAGATTTATTATTGAAATAACAATTTTAAGGAAATCCATTGAGGTTAAAGAAATTGACATGCAAAAATAGTGAGGGATTTCTATTTAACAATATATAGCTTATAATTCGTCAACCATTCCACAAATCTACAATAAAGAACAATACAAGTTATTGTATTTTACGCAAAGAAACAAGAAACATCCTACAAGGCTTCATCATATAAATAAAACAAAATTAAGCTACAACATAAACAATATATCAACAACTCACAATTATTCATAATAAAAAAATATACATTAAAAATAAAATATTTAATGTTTATCCACGTAAAATGCAAATAATAATGAATGTCTATATAATTACTGTATATGTAAAATACAAATACTATTTACATCTATATGTATGTATGTGCATAAATATGTATAGATATACATACATATATTAGTATGTACTTACAAACATATATGTACATATATACATACATCTACAAACATATAACATACAAATGCTTACACATTCACGTCACTCAAGATTTTATGTACAGTATGAGAATTCGCATGTGTCCGCATGTGTATGTATTAACACAGCTATATACAATTATCTAGCTATGTACATTATATCACAATCTATACATTTTAAGCGGGCTGATTTGTACTATTGCCGCGAGTATTCAAGGCTGCACTTCAGTATGAGTTACGTATATAGGCCGCAGCAGTTCTTGGTTTGAATGAGGGCTGCAACATGTACAGCCTACCAGGCAATGTCACTTCACATCTTTTCTCCGCTTACCTTCCCCTTCTGATACTACAATTTTATTTCATTATTACCGCAGAAAATTATTTAATTGCATGTCTTACCTGAGCTTCGAGTTTTACGTCTTACATTATTAGTGGCAGATTGTACTTTATCACCTTTACTGCGTGTATTTAATGCAGGTGTAGCGGTTCTAATAGAACTTCTGGTTTTGACTGATGCCGCTTTTACAACTCCTCCACTCAGTGATGTTTTAAACTTTGTTCTAGGATTATTTATACTGTTTTTTCGCACTTTTCCAGCAATTTCAATTAACGGTTCATCACTATCAGAACTATCGTCAATCAAAGTACTTTTTCTAACAGTCTTTGTTGCATCAACACCCATACACACCTTGATTAACTCTGAAGCATTTTCGGAACACTTTCTCAGTTTTTTATTGCGCGAATCATCCACGCTATTATTCGAACTCTCAGATTCGTGTCTATTACGCTTCGTTACAGTAATTCGAGGAGGTTGTTTGGAAGGAATGGGAGAACTAAGTTCGGGACTGCTTAACTTTGAAGATGCACGAGTGCGTAACGACCGTGTCACTGGGCTTGATGAACTGGTAGTTTGGTTATCAGGAATTTCTATAAGAAGTTGTTCTAATAAACTCTTACTTTTGACCATTGGAGGACACGAGTTACTATCGGAATCAGACAAACTTGGACTTTCTGAACTACGACTTTTGTCCGGATTAGAATATGTATATAAAGGAGGAGACAGCCTAATTGGTCGAGGATCTAAATCTTCCACAGTTTCTGATGGTTTAATTGGGACCAAAGTAACTTCAACTTGGGGTAATTGATCTTTTAAAACTGGCGATGATCGTGTTGTTAAACTAACAGTTCCTTGTTTTAGACTGTCCTGAAGTGCAGAGGTTAGACCACAACATTGCTCCATTTTAATACTTCCGCCATGTTTATTTTCATTTAAATCTTCTCCATTGAGACCTTCCATTTTAGCTAATTGTGCCTCTATATCAAGAATGCTAGGCACTTGAGGTTTTGATTTTACTGTATCAGATATATCTGTATGAGGACTTTGGCTTGCCTGATTAGGCGATTTTTCACTAAGAGCATCCATACTCTCAATACCACTATCTTCACCCTGGCCACCCGAATTTGGAGACCGACTTGCTTGTTTTTCATTTAGGTCAGTCTTACAATCTGGTATAATAGGTTTATTATTTAATTCTGGTGGTTTGTCTGGTATGGGAATTTTATCTGTTATCGATTGTACAAGCTCATTTTTCTTTTGTTGAAAAACCTTATTATCAATATTTTGTGCAATATCCGTCCTATGTGGTGGCCTTGGTACTCCTTTTTCAGAATCTTCTAACAACCTCTGTTTAAATTTAGCTTCCATATCAATTTCTCCAGTTGGTAACGATATTTGTTTTATCACCTTATCTGGCAAGTTTTTTACAAAATTTTTATTTCTGTTTAAATCTTTCGATTTACACAAATCTTTACATTTCACCTTTTCTTTTCTTGGCTTCTGTATTGGAAGTGTTGCGACAGTACCGGTGTTAGTCGATCCCAGTACAAACAACTGAGAATCAATATCAACTGGATCTGTATGGCTCAACCGCCGTTTCTTGTCACTTGGCAAAATTCCATTAGTTTCTGCGTATTGCTTCACAGAATGTACTACATCTGAATCACTTCCTCTTCTTTCTTTAAAATGCGAATTACAAGGGAGCCTTCCCGCCTCCTTGTCCACCAAGTGACCTCCTGTTAATAAATTTTGTTCTCTATGTTCGTGAACTGATCTTATTTTCTTTATTTTACGTGGTTCAGCCACTCCACTGTTTTTTGTATAATCTACCGCTAATAATGTACTCACGCTACCATCAGCTATCACTGATTGGTCACCTATCACTGGAGATTCTCTTAAGGCGACGCTTTTTTTAAATTTTGGATCCTGAATTTTTCTAAGTTTAGTTTTTGAGGCACTGTCATCTGAACTACTTTTAAGTTTTTTTCTATTATTTATTACAACATGGTTACGTCCCCTTAATGAAATGTGTAAGGGAGGAACTCTTAATTCTTCTCCAGAAACCACATTTGGAGTTTTTATAAAACTTACATCAACTTTATATGCCGAATTAATTGGTTCCGATTTCTCCAATTTTAATCGTAACTTAATTTTTTCTGGCTTTAAACTTGGAGAATCACCTGTTCGCTCCCGATTCCTATTTTTTAGACGAGAATTTTTACTGCTGTCACTATGATTAGATCTACTCTCACTATCACTTTGATCAGACGTATCATGGCGACTCATAGAATTTGTATCTTCATCTGACCCACTTGTAGGTGACGGTAACCCAGTAAAAATATCATTAGGTTCATTGGCTTCACTATCACTACTAATATGTGGTTCCAACTCCCCCGTTAGGGGATTTATCAGGTAATTACAGTTTTTTGCCACATTGCTAGTAAGTTCTGCCGATAAATTAGGAGAATTTCTTGATAATTCCTGCTCAAGACTAGGTAAAATTTGATCCAAATCAGTTTCTTTTAATTCAGTAAGTGATGATGGTAAATCTAACAGTTGTGGCATTGGTTGAGCAATGGGTTCAAACTGATGTAATGGATATGGAGGTGGACAGGGTCGATATTGCGGTGCCGTTCTTATAATCGAATTATTTGTTATTGCAGAATATGGTAATTGTGACACATTTCCAACTTCTGATGTGTTCGTATTAAGTAAAGGCAAATTAGGTTGTGATTTAACGGTTTTTGTTATACAGTTATTCAATATTTCAGAATCATTGCATTTTGATACAAAAGGTTTTTGTAAACTTGTATTGGGTATAGTATTAATTTGCTTAAGAGTAGAACTTGTTGATGATAATGGTGTTGTTGTGGCAGCACTGAGAATATGACTCGAAGAATTTATTATAGTGCAGTTATTTATTAAGCGACTATTTTGTGTACTAGTTGAATAAGGTAATGATGAATTGCACTGGGTTTTAGAAGTTGATAATGTAGCACGTATATGAGAATTAGTCATATGCATTGTGTAATCAGAAGTAACAGGTGTGGTTGCAGCAGTATGAAGTATTGGTAATGATGCAGAAGTCGTTATAACACTATTTGTTTTAACAAGAGTTATTGGAATTGATTTCTGTAGAAATATTGCAGATGCTGAAGCAGGTTTAATTGAAGAGCTCTCTGCAGTATTCGAAATTGTTGTAGGAGGCTTATAACTGGATGTGGAAGCTATACTTCCATTAGTTTGAACTGAATTACTGCACGTACTCGTTACATTTTCAGGTTCAACTTTACACGATTTTAAACTATTCCCCTCATTTTGTAATAAGTTGACCAATAATGGACTAGAAATTGTGATAGGAGGTTGTTTTCCTGGATATGGTGGTGGTGGTGTTATATAATTTGTTACTATTGGTAAATTATCTCTACTATGTATGGCTTGATTCATACTAGTAAATGGAAATGGACCACTGTACGTCCTTGTATTTGAATGGGAATTGGATGCCAAATTCTGTGAGGGCACTTTTGGAACTACAGTATCTGTAGGGCATACCACATTCGGTGAACGAAATTGTACTTTATCAGCTGATGTGGAAACTTCTGGTGTTGAAACAGGTATTTCTTCAGCCATATTACGAGTGGGAATGCTTGCACTGGTACTTGGTGTGCTGTTTCCATCTACAAAGAAAAAAAAATGCAATAAGTTTTAAAATTCTTATTAGGACGAGGTGAAAGAAACAGTTCCCATATGCAACAAATAGAAGAAGCTAAGCATTAACTGTAACACAGCTTTATGTTCTGTTTTTTCATCGTTTATCTTTTTAACATAACTTTCCATGGACTCAAGTACGTTATTTTTCTTGCGTGCGTACGTCTGTGTGATGTACAATATTCACTCAAAAAATTTTGTTCAATTTGTTACATTTACATTATATCATATACAGTGCATACCAAATGTATGGAACCACCCTTGTTATTTCAAAACTATTCAAGCTAAATCGATCAAATTTAATATGCATGCTGTTTACAAAGCCTTCTATTATTTCCACAGTTTTGTTATTTTTTTAACTGACAAGGTTGGGAGCTGCACAACCAACTTGATTTTTTTAAATGGGAAGGGGTGTCAAATCGCATACCGTTTGAAAGGTATTTTCAAGTAGAATTCAGCGACATGCCGCTCGCCATACTTATCTCTAAAGATAACTTCGCTATTGTAAATTAAAGATTGGAAGTAGGTATTATTAATTGGATAACTGAACATCCAGTTAGTATGGGGAACAATGAATTATTTTATAGTGTTTAATGTAACATCAGATTGTTGAAACCATGTTTTAAGTCTATGAAGTTCATTTAGTACAAGAATCATATATAAATTATAAATTTTTTCTTGTGGGGTTACCTGAAGAGCCGTGTTTACCTCGATAAATCAAATAACTTGAATGAACTAGCTGAACGAATTCGAAAAGAAACAGCAAATATTCTTCACAAGTACATTTGGAATTCAGTTGAAGGATTTTCTAATCGAATTTATTACTGCCAAGAGGTGAATGGGGAACAGTTTGATCATCTCTTATAAATGATTCTTGTACTAGATGAACTGCATATGTTCCCCATCCTAACTGGATTTTGAGTTATGCAGTTAATACCTACTCCTAATCTTTAATTTACAATAGCGAAGTTATCTTTAGAGATAACTATGGCAAGCGGCATGTCGCTGAATTATTGAAAATATATTTCAAACAGTATGCCATTTGACCCCACTTCCTATTTTAAAAAAATCAAGTTGGCTGTGCAGCTCTCGACCTTGTCTGTTAAAAAAATAACAAAACTGTGGAAATAATACAAGGCTTTGTAAACGGCATGCATATTAAATTTTATCGATTTAGCTTGAATAGTTTTGAAATAACAAGGCCGGTTCCATTCATTTGGTACACACTGTATGTAAATTGTAATGTCAGCATCATCGAAATTTCATAAGTACAAGAATTGATTGTTTAAAATAAAGTTTTCTCAGATTTAAACAAGCGATCTAATTTGCTCTTTATTTTCTTACCTCTTGCATTTGAATAATTTACATCCAAAACCCTTTCTAAAATCAATTCTGTTAAATATTTCATTACGGTTATTTAACGTCAAAATATACCTTATTTTTATTTCCTTAATTTTATTTATTTATGAATACTTTACAGTAATATTTATTTCTGCAACACACACAGTGTGGAGAAGTTTAGTCATATACACTCATATAACATACACGCTATTACTTATTGCGTTTTATGTTTGTTTACGGAAAGTTGAATCACGCTCATTTGTAAATGTTATTTTTATTACTTTGCAACCCCTCCAAATTTCGCTGATGTCTAGGTATTTAGACATCAAACACTCATAAAATTTAAATGCAATTACTATTCAGGTTTAAAAGTTATTGCCACCAAAAAAGAAATCAATTCTACCTCTTTTGCTCCTGACCTCGTAACTCCACCTCCAACAAAATTACTGTAATCTAGATATATTAGGTGCGAAATAATCACACTAAATTTGAATACAATCGCTTTTCAATTTTTGGTGTTACTGGTCACAGGAGTCTAGACAATGAAGTGCTAAATACTAATGTTAAGTTCGAACATAACCACTTCTCAAATTTTTGAGTTATCACGGCCAAAATAAAATCACATTTAACCCTTATCTCCCCAGACCCAGCCCACCAAAAATCAATGGGATCTAGACACTTAGGTGATATGTATAAGAAATTTGAATGAGATTGAAACAACAATTACAATAACTTTGCCTTTAGGTGCGAAAGTTAAAAATAGTACGTATGGCTTATTGACCAAAAGTGAATTCATTTGTTAATGCTTATTTAATGCAGGAGTTTCCGACCTTTTTTTACTCAAGGGCCACATTGTAATCATCTCGGAAAATTGGGTAATGAGCTAAAACATTGAAAATATCATTTGATGCTCTTCAAGAGACTATAAAATTGCTCTTTCAAATGAGACTAAGAATAATGAAATATGCAGGGTATAATAGAAAAATTATAAACATCCTGTACTTTACTGTTCAAAATTAAATGTTTAGCCTTAAGCTTAAATTTTTAAGTTTTATGTGCTTGTAATAAGATCTATCATTTTTTTTTTGCAAATTTTGTCTCACTGTAAACAAAATTCCCAATTTAAGTACTAACACCATCAAAGATATCTTTAAGAAATAACAAATGAGTACTTATTAATTAAACTGAGCCAGAGCCTGTGCTTGTCAAAGTCTCTGAATCAGAGCTTCTCTGTCACAGTTTGCCATAACTTGTCATGCAGCGGTACAAGCCAAAAGGATAACGTTGATGATGAATCATTTACTGATCCAGGAGTATTGATAGAATATTTAAATAAATCACTGGAACTTATTGGTCTCCCATAAAAAAGAAAAAAATTGTTGCAGAAAGTTATTCCACAACAAAGGTTAAAAGTCACAAGCTTAAAAAATCAATTCATTTCTTCTACGAAAGGAGCAAAGAAGAAACACGTGAGTCTGAATTTATTCAACAAAAAAATTTACCCAAACAACTGAGCGAGGTGATGAAAGTACTATTTTATCCGTGTTACCCAAAAGCTGGACCTGTAACAAAACTGAAGAGTTTGGTGTCACTAATTATATGGATCCAGCTGTAAAAAAATTAGTATTTGAAAAGAGAGTTCTTTCAACTCCGAATGCAAGGACTGGCAAACCATTGAGTGAAGATACTGCACAGATTGTTAAAAATTTTTATCAAGTTTATGTAGTATTATGCCTGGTAAGAAAGATTGTGTTACAACCAGGAATAAGGGATTGAAAATTCAAGTGCAAAAGCGTCTAGTTTTAGATGAAATGTATCCAGCTTTCAAACAAAAACATACAATTCACTAAATTGGATTTTCAAAATTTTGTGAGTTAAGACCTAAAAATTTGTATTTTAGCTGGTAAAAGTGATACACAATATAACAATAATAATAAATGATTTTATTGTTTATTTAGTGAATTAACTTTCAAATCAATACGCAAAGGATCAGTTTACCAGTCGGTTCACTGTTCTTCCCCCTGAAGCCTCTTAAGAACGAGGAAAAAAAATTTTGATAAACTGCCGTACATCCGCACAATGCATTATGACATCCAAGAGAAGAATAAAAGTGTAAAATAACAGTACACAATCACACCATAAACCAAAACAGAAACAATGAAAATAAAAACTGGTATAATAATATAATATTGTAGTGCACCATCCCTTGATATCACTTGCAACACAACATCTGTCTTTTAATGCTAAGAAGTTTAGAGGCATCAATTCATAATTTTTAGAGTAATTTCAGAACTTGCAGATGTTATAAGAAAAAGACCTTTTGGATAGTGATAATCTAAAAGATGGAACTGAGAGTAAGCCCTTGTTTCTCAAATGTAAGTGGTGGACATCAGTACGAAACCTGATTTTATTATATAAATCAGGTGTTTTACTAGAGATAATCTTGTGGTCAAAACAAGATGAGTGTAGATATCTCCTTTGGCTCATATTAAGCCAATCGAGCCTATTTAGTGTATATGTAATCCTATCATCCTTTCTAATACCAAAGATAAATCAAAGACATGAATTTTGGACCCTTTGAATCGTATCACAATCCCTAGCTAACAAACAAGAATATCCCTACCCAACAAAAGAAATATATAAAAGAATATATGTGTGTGTAGTGTGCATCAAAATGTCAAATTGATAATAGCTGGTGCAAGGATACAAAATTTTAATTTAGATGGATCACCTCTTAATATGCATCACACTTTCCTAGCCCCTTAATGTTACATGAATGAATGCAGCAAGTGTTCAGGGACAACATACCTGAAAAAAGCATTGGCTGAGATATTTAAAAACGAAATAATTGATGAGATAACATACAAGCAATGGGTGACAGTTATGAAAGAAATTGACGATTTCGAAGAAGATTCTATAGAAAGTATCTTATAACTGAAAACCCATTCGTTTATTGCATTTCAACGGAAAGATTGCTACTTAGAAAGTAAGGAAAACCTGGCGGAAGGTGAGGTTATCATTAACTGTGAGCTTGAAGTAAATTATTTATTTGTACTGCAGGACGAAGTACAATCATATCACTGAACAAGCAGCCAAGTCACACTGCCCATATTTATTGTATAATAAATAACAAGAAAAACCACGTTATGTGGAGTATGTTTTTATTTCAGAGTGTTTTTAGCAAAATACAAATACTGAAAGATGCACTACCACTTGAGATAAGAAAAATCACTTGCTGTTTTGACGGCAGTGGTCCGCAGTATAAAAATAAAAAGAATTTTTAAAATTTGCGCATACAGAAGAATTCTTTAAAGTAGAAGCTGAATGGAAGTTCTTCGCAACATCACACAGCACGAGTGTCTGAGATGGATTAGGTGGCACAGTTAAAAAACCAGCTTCCAAAGCTAGTTTAGGACGGCCATACAACGACCAAATACTAACACCAAAACAGCATTTTGAGTTTGCTAACAACAATATTCCCAGTACAAACTTTGAATACTGCACAGTTCAATTCAAATAGTAGTAAATCCTGTGACATCAATCCGAAGAGTGTATATGTTAAGTGGCTCAGTTCACATTTATTAATGAATGTGTACGGATCGCTTTATGAAAACCTACAGGTCTTATACACCAGATGTTTTTTATTACATAGAAAACTCAAAGGTATGTATGATCCGATGTTTCGTGTTATGTATATTTTAAAAATAGTAATATTACAATTTCTCATATATGGCTATCTGTTATAGAATATGCAGTTATGAATAAACCCTTGATTGATTCTAGAGGAGCTAGTAGTAAAACAAGGGTAACATATGGTGACAAAGACTTTTCGAAAGAACTCATGGAATGGTTTCACGAGACCAACATCAAACTCACTGACGACTGTGATAATTCTGATAGAGATCTGGACTATCTTTTGTCAGACGAGGAATTGGAAAATAATGAAACCATAATAGAAAATGGCCTAAATTCTGAAAATGACACTGATCTATGGGAAATTGAACAATATTTATCTGCTGTTCCTGGTGATGAAGGATTTTGTTTGAAAAAAGGATAGGACTATAAGTGGCAAAAAAGTGCTCCAACATCGACGAGAAAAACTCCAAGTTATAATATAATTTGTAAACTGCCTGGTCTAACGAAAAAAGCTGTTAACTTGGAGAATCCAAGTATGAATGAAATATGGCAGTATTGATTTGATCAGCACCATTGTTCTTTATGCAAATCCAAAATTTTTTCAATGAGTGAGAAGCTAAAAGACACCTCAAATCAGTCAAATTACCGAAATACAACACCGGGCTCTGGCTATATCAAAAATATTCAATTTGTTTGCTGTCATTGAGCAAATGTGGTTCCACGAAGCTGTACCAACATGAACAATGGCCAAAAAGCAAAGGACTGTCAAGAAAGATATGTACGCAGTTGTCTTTCGTAGTACAGGATTAGTACAAGCAAACAAACTGGTAAATCAACGTACAGTCACAGCAAACTGGTACACCACAAAATGTTTACCTGCAGTTCTTGAGTCAGTTAACACTAGCGGGTTAATGTTTCGTCACGACAATGCATCGCCACACAGTGAACAGACAGTTGAATTTTTACGTGAAAATGTAAAACTCATTGAAGATCCACCCTATTCGCCTGATTTGGTCATTTGTGATATCTGGTTATTCTTTAACCTAAAGGAACATTTAGTGAGCGAAGTTTCACGACGGAGGATGAGATAGAAGCAATTGATCAATTTTTTGAGAAGATTCCAAAAGATGACTGGCTTAAAGCTTTTACGTTGTGGAAGCTTCGGTTACAAAAGTGCTTTGATGGAGGAGGTGATTATTTGGAACATAAATAAAATCATTTTCGTAAAAAGGCTTGTAGTTTTGTTGTATTTCAAAATATATAACGTGACCCTCGTATGTAGCATCAATGTATGTTTTGGTTAGAGTTAATACAATTTGTGAAACCCATTATTTATAGATACGGCAACAATTCAAAAATTTTATTTGTCTAATAGTTCAAATCCCAATTCCATCCTGGGAATTGGTAAGTAAATAGCCAAGTGTATAACTTAGACTTGTATTAAAAGGTTTTCAGCTTTTTTCTATAGTTATGCAATTTATTTATAAAGAAATATTGTGGTGGTTGTTATTACAAACACATTAAAACTTTCAAATATGTAATTAATAAACAATTTTATAGGTTCACTGATTTATGTAAATCGTATTTAAAAAACTTAATATTGAATGTCCACTCTTGTGCGACATTTATCAATAAATTCGGCTTAAGCACTATTAAGACTTTTTTAGGTGAGTCCATTGTTGGTCCGTTATGAAACTTGATATGTAGGCAGCCTATTAGTATGCAAATAACATATATTTTTCTAAAAAAAATGTGTTTTTGAGATTTTCAAAAATATATTTTGTAACTTTTTTTGAACCAAACCGGTTCCCAAATCGTTGGATTGCAACATTCGGTTTGGTATTATGACGGTTTTGATAAATTGTTTTCTAAGTAATTGATCACTACTAAAGCATTAAGGACTGGGGCACCGTCTTGTTGAAAAAAATATTTAGAAATGTTTTTCAGGAATGTCTATATTTATATTCTTGAAAAGCTAAGAAAGAACTGCAGCTGATGGTTGCCAAGCCAAATATAATTCCCATTAAAAAAATGCAAGTTTATACTATTACTCAAAAACCGCACCCCTCAGAAAAATTCTAAGCACCGCTTCGCAATATATCAGTATAATAGTATTAAGCGAGGTATAAGACCTTGACAAAGGTGTAGAAATATCGACGTTTGGCTGTTAAGTCGAAAACAAAAGATACTAAATTTTAGATGTTGCCAACAAAGTAGTACTAGTACGTGAATGTAAAAACTGCAAACTTCTATCTTAGGTAATAACAAGGATATCTGTAAAAAACAACGAAATCGGGACACAGGGTACATACCGCGCAGATTCTTAAAAAACTATTTTCAGATTATTTTCAATTACTGAAAATTGTGTATTTCATGATCAAATTCGACAATATGTTCCAAAAATAATAGGTAAGCCTTTTTTCGTTATGTAAAAATAATAAGTATGCTGAATTTATAGTGCCTCGTTGTCATATATTTTTTTTTAGTTTTCAAAATTATCTCTTTGACTAACAAGGAGAACAAAACAATAGTTTTCAAAAAAGACAGCGCAGTTATGTACCGTAGGTTATATACATGCATTTATTTGTATACTGTTGCTGAAAAATCAGCACAAAGTAACTATTTTCAAAAAAAGGTATCGCATCGTTTTCGTTATAAAAAAATTAATGGTAAGTTGCGCGTTGTGTAAGATTTATTTTTTAATGTTAATTAATTTTACTTTAGTTTTTTTTAAGTTTTAATTTTATAAACAAAATCGTTTAATCTAAAAAAAATAACTCAGCCATTTTCATTGGAAAAAACAATGTGTGATGAATTGTGTTTGAAGTGTGGTCATGTGGTGTCGCATTTTTTACATTTTTGGGAAAACGTGAATTTTATAAGCAAAATATTTCTTTCAAGAATAGTGAGTGCAACCTTTTTTTACGTTTTGAACATGTGTATTTTATGAACATTAGTTATTTACCACTAGGCCAGAAGCGATAGTTTTTTGGCAGCACTGAACACCAACATGTAAATCAACTCTAATATGTATGACAGCTGTCAAGAAATGTTCATGTATGAAATTTTTAGTGGCTAAAAGTAGTGTTAAAATAATATTAATATTAAGTGAAGTGTTACCTCAAATATTAATAAATTTAGGTATCGAGCATTTGAATAAAAATTCCTTAAACAGCAGGTAAAATCTAAATTTGCTATAAAAAATACAGTGCACCATTTAATACGTGAAAGTTAGTAGCGACTTCCACCATGCTCGGAACTGATAATATTGAAAATATTTTATTTTAATAGATCCTGAAATTTTCAGGAAAATACATTAAGCGCAACTACCACTATATGTGGAGGATGGCTTCAATTACATCACCCTACAACATACTTTATACAAAGCTTTTAGTACATTTTGTGAATATACCGGGTGTCCCAAGGTGTAGGAACCAAACTTCAGAAGGTGATTTTTCATTTTTTGACTTATCTATTTTTTAGTGAAAAAAAGTGGGGAAGGGAGATCGATACAATCGATATGGAAAAATAGCCGTGCTTGCTACTACGCGAAACGAGATGGAGATTGAAAGAGAATTAAAAAATGCGGCAACCTCGATTAAGATTACAGTTCCCATTAGAATGTCTATAAAGTTGGCACCCCCCAATAAAAAGAATGAAAAATTGTGTAGCTTATAATTAAGTACTAACTAGTACCCAAAATATAAAATTTACACCCACCTAGGTTTCAAAGCAATAAACGATTCAATTTTGAGGGTTCTGACTTGATATCAAAGTTAGCATCCCAACTCACAAAAATTGTAAATGGAATATATCACTGAAAACTTCGAATTAAACACTAAATATGCAAATATTAGTTAGTTATTAAAATCACAAATGACGTCATCACTAAAATTTTACATTAAAAAAATCTAGTTTATTGTATAGCACTAATTACAGATTAATTAGACCCGCAAATTGTTTTGTTCTGTATTATGAAAATTAACTGAAATCGAAGATTTTCAGTGTAATACGGTATTTTGAGATACTAACAGTGAAATATTATAAATATAAAATGTAAAAAATGATACCTACATTTTGAAGAACTAATTAAAGAATAATCCCACAATTTTTTTGTTCTGTACGATTAAAATGAATTCAAATCGAGCATTTTGTTCTGTGACGTCACACAATGATGTCTGTTTGAAACAAACTGTATACGTATACAGGCTGTCCCAGAATAATTCCAATAACGCCAAACCACACGTTATTGAAGTTAAAATGCGATCTGCCGAGAAAAAGAGACAGTAAAAAATTTCAAGTTTCCGCTGCTACATGGATGTATCAAGTAGGCTATAACAGGATTCTAAAAACATAAAGTTTAGAACTTTGCCGAAATTCACCGTTTTTTAATACAATGCAAAACAAATGCTTTTATCATAAAATGTACATTTTTAAAAAAATAAAAAAAAAACGTTCTTTCTGAACTGGTTTTTCACTTTTGAGAATGACTCGGCAAATTTTTTATTTATGTAAAAGACCGCCGGGCGAAAAGTACAACTGCTTTTAAAACTACTAAAAAATTCGTCGCATAATGAATACGAAATTGGTTTATGTTCCAAGAATAAGTCCCCGCCCTCATAAAAAAATTACTTAAAAATGCGTTGCTGAAATATTTTCAACAAAATAATTTGTGCTAACCGTCCTATAATACAACAGCATATAGTCTCCTAATTTGTGCTTTGCGAATACTCCCCGCCATGGATAAAAATATTGTTGCGCGGGGGTCTTTAGAAATATATTTTGTTCCAGCTCTCATGCATAAGATACATATGTTTATGGAGGTTGTGCTTTGTAAAGAAACCCTCTGGCTCCATTAAGAGATACTTAATAAATCATTGATAGAGATTTGTTTATGAAAATAATTTTTACTAATTCATGTTTACTACATACACATATTTCTAAAGCTTGTGCTTCGGAAATAAGCACCCCCATCGTCATAAATAGATTTACAAAATTCCTAAAAAATACTTAAGAAACCGTGGCGATTTTTTACTAATTTAGTACCATTTAGAATATACTTATAGTACCCTAGAGTGTGCTACGCAAATAAGTCCATCTTTTCATAAACAAATGTTAGATTCCATTAAAATGCAAAATAAACCGATGCTAGGGGTTTTCTACGAAAATAATTTGTACTAAACAGGTTCAATCTTTGAAAATCCAAATGCATGGGCCATGCTGTTCATCGTCATTTACACAGTAATTTGCTAAACTTTGAGAAATTGGAATTTGTATTAATCGAACATACGTAGAACTTCAATTTGTTGCTCTCGAAATAAACTATTTGAAAAAAACACATTTGCACGATTCGTAACATACGGTCGGTCTATTTACATTATATAGTGTAATACTGAATAGGAGTGTCCGCGTTTGTTTCTTCTATCATTTAAGCTAACAGAAGGAATTATTTGACGATAGGGGTTGCGATTCGCAAACTATGTGTATGTGAAAAGCTATTTTTGTAAAAAAACCAGATAGGGCCTATTAAACATTTTTAATTTTTTTAGGTGGGGAGGAGAAGGGTTATTCGTAAAGCGTAAACTATGAGACGTATTGTATAGAGGGGTTACTACAAATTATTTTCGCAAAAAAATTCAGCAACGGTTTATTAAGTATTTTTATGGATTTTTTTTAATTTGTTTAAGATGGGTTTATTTATAGGGCACAAACTCTGAAAAATAACATTTTAAAACAATACACGTTCTTTTTTGGTAATTTTGAAAGCCGTTCTTGTTTGTACACCAGTCTAAAGATCCATTTTCCATAGGAGAACAATTATTTAGAATGTTTCAAAATTTCACCGCTTTGCCTAAGTTTATAAAAAATAGTAATCCCATACTTTATATTTATAGAAATTTTCCCACAAAATGATTTGGTGATTAGTTTTTTTGTGTTATGTATTACCATGACGTTTTTCTCACAAACCAAAGTAAACCATAAAAAATGTAAAATTATATTTCAAATTATGACTGCGGAAATTTGTGACCAAAATATGCTACATTTTTTTTCTCAACCAAATATAAAACTCCTACTAGGCTTCATAAGTTTCATCCAAAGATATAGGGTTAATAAATATACATTGACGCCACACAGTTGAAGCCATATGTCTCCAATTGAATTCAACCTTGTAACCAGTGGCGTGTACAATTATTATTTCTCAACGATTGTTTATTATTATTATTATCTTTAAGTTGACTATAATATTAATGTTTCCTGTAAGTTTTAATTTTCGTTTTTTGTTATTAATTTTAAGTTATTCTAGCATACACCTAATTTAGCTTTATTTCATATTCTACTGGTTTACTATTAACTTATTTTCAAAACATGTAATAGTCTGATTCCTTTTAATGAGTTTATGGGGAGGGTTTAGAGTGTTTTAATTATTTATTACATATATAACGAATGTCACTCTCCGATACATCATTGAAAATTATAATTTAAAAACTGTCTATATTAAGCTACAAAAATGATTTCCACATTCACATTGTTATGTTAAATTGAATTTTAACATAGTTATAAAAGTATTGCCAGTGCTAGACTATACAGGCTATCTGACTTTTGAACTATTAAGGTATATATTGCTTTCCGTATGTGTAAACATCTCAATCACATAATAATAAATTATATTGCAAGAGTGGAAAAAGCGATATAGCGTGACAAGCGTCAATGTCGCGCAAGGACGCAGATAGAGATCACCATTTTTATATAATTTTTTAATTAAAAATTACTAATTTTTTTTTCTTAACATTGGTAGAAATTGTGCATATGATGTGATATGTCAAGTTTTAGAAGTTCATATCAGATATAAGTACAAAATAATAAACTTTTAGTTCTATTCCATGTAACCAAGTTTACATAGACTTCCTGTATAAGTGGAAGTGTAACCCTTTTGGAAATATTCATTCACATTTTCAGCTTGACATCTCACTTAATGCTAGTACATACATGTAATAAGAAAAGAACATCCGAAATAAAATTAGCGAATTATGCAACCAAACTCTAGAACAATTTTCAAGAGTATAAATAAATATGGCTGGATAATTTTTCACTTAGTTTTAAATTATGTTCAAGAAATAAGTACAAATAAATTTTATCCTTAATTTTTCACTAAATTTTATCAATTTATGAAACTGAATTTGAAACGGCAATAATATTGTTGGATATGGTGCATCTTAACATCTCATTACAATAAAACAATCATATGCTACTTGAAAAAGCACTAATACAATATGCCTATATTTTCTTTTTACTTTTACAAAAGAATTTCTTTTGCAGTATTTTTCAAAATTATTATACAAGAAAAAAGAGTGACAATATATTTTTCACATTACTGGTACATTAATTTTTGTAAAATTTTGCTGTTATATAAAAATTTATCAAAACACAGTTTGTTTAATGAACTTTTCTATACCTGACAATTTATTAATTAAATATCTCGCATTTTATCAGTGAGTGAAACAACAAATTACAAAATCCAAATTTGAGGTTAAAACCTACATTTACACAATTGATAAAAACTTTACCAGATCTATGGAAATAAAAATGAATGTAAGTCAATTGATATTAATTTACAATAAAAACAATAACCATTTTTAATAAATGTTTTACATTACCTTGAGTAGTTCTTAAAATAATTTCCTGAGGTTCTGGTCCAGCTAAACGAAGAGAAATCACTTGATCACCTTCAACTTGAACACTGAGGATTCCCAATGCACGTAATTGTTGTGAACCTTCACTCGCAAGATGTCTCAACCGAATAGCTGCTTCACGAGGAATGGACAGCGTTATTCTTACAGAATTCCAGGGCTCCAGTTTGCGTATATATAACTTGCCACCCAATAAATCTTGAAGACTATCTAAAACTCGTTCTAATCGTTTTGGAAATGTGGGATCAGTAAGATCACCTTCGCAAGTCAATACCGTTGTTATACTATAGCCATCGCTATCTGCTGCCATCTAAAAATTTTGTGTGAATATCTTTTTTAAGTTGATTTGTGTAAAGCATACCATTCTACCATCTTACAGATTCCATAAAATGTATAAAAGACCTTACACCAAGAAGAAACTGCAACAAATCGAACTTTGATAGAATAGTAGTAAAAATATATATGTATTTTGACATTACTTAAAATAAATAACTTTATTAAAGTATTTAAAACGTCTAATCAGTAATGCAAACGTAAATTACAGTTCTTGCATAATTTGTTTACACACTTCAGAAAATAATTCAATTCTAATATTAAGGAAAAGATGGTTCTGGTTGCAGCCATCTTGTATGCGAGACGGGGGAGTGTATATTTCCATGTGCCTTTTGTCAAATACATTTAAAAACGCGATAATACCTGCTACAATACCACTTTTATGAATTATTTTATGGTTTTTACGTTAAACTTTTTCTCAAGAATGAATGCAAGAACTTTAAAAAGTTTACAATTATGGAAATTGATTTGCTTTAGGCACAACACATTACATACCCCATATTTCGTGACACACTTTTTAAGGATCCAACACAGTATAAAGGTGCACTAACACTTGCACTTAATAAATAAACATACAATACACTAATAACACATAAGTTATTTTTGAAAAGCTGGTCAAATCGTTCATAATTTTGTTACAAAAATTTATACGCTATGAACAATAACAACTAAACGCCATTCGTAATGCGCACAACCAATGCGCAATGGTACAAAAATTATTACTTAAAAATTTTATAGGAATTTTTTCTATCAAAAATTTTCCCAAAACGTACAATTTGTGATGTATTTTATATCTATTCTTTATAAATGAATAAATAAATAATATACTTTTGAGGAAGAAGATAGGTTAAAATAAATCTTCCAAATCTAGTGACTCATGTACGTGTCCGTAGCCACTAGAACATATGATAACAATTTATTATTTAAATTTAGTTGCATATCAATCGTTATCAATTTAATTTTATGCAATTACAAACTTGCACTTCCTTTGAGCTAATAAAATCAAATGGTTATCCATTTTCTAAATTATACTGAAATACTTTGACAAGCACCTCATAATGTTTGTATAGATATAGAATCAAATAATATACATTTATTTATTTTTTCATAATTAAAATTTTTCTAATTTTTTAAGACTGCAGACGTGTATTTCCCAAAAACATAAGTTTTAAGCATCTTATAAATGAGTTACAAGAGCTTTTAGTAGTCGCATGTTCTATCAAGCTTACATGGCCGAAAATTTGAAATAATAATCAAGAAATTTATATTTGAAGAATGTACTAAAAGTAGTGCACAGTTGCTTCATAAAATTTGATCAATTGTCTAAAGCAACTAAAACCAAATTTTCTATGATATGTTTACAACTATTATATTATAATAGTCATTATTATGTAATGTAAGCAGCAGTCATTTTACCATTAATTAGTTTAATTTTTTATTAAAATTTTATTTTCTGAGAAAAGTATTATGTAAAGTACTCTTGAATAATAATGTAATTATAAAGGATTGAATTTTGATATAAACAAATTAGATAAGATTTTAAAATAATTATAAGACAATTTACTTTCTTTAAACAACTGCCCTTGTGGGTAGTATGTTTTACGTGTAATTAACCATAAGTACTTCATCTTGTCCGAATACTTATTTTCTCATGCTGCTTCTAACATACATCTTCTTATCTCAATAAATGTGCAATTTTTTATTGTTTGTATAAACTTGAGGTATCATGCATAAAACTAGTTTTGCAGGTTTTTATTATGGTACGTAAATATCTGATTGTCTACATATTACCCGAGGTGCAGGAAAAGGATTCGTAAGTTTATTGTACCAGGTAAAGACATGCTACGTTAATAACAATATAAACAGTACTATATATATATATGGCTGTATTCGAAAGTATAGATGTCTTTGACGTGTATAAAGGAGTCTCAAGATCAAAATCTGAGAAAAGATGCATTATACTGTGTTAAGCATTAAGAACCATAAGATTTGTTTACTGGTCACTCTCTCTCCAATATTGTCTGAGACAAACCCTTAAGGTTCATGATGCTTATGCTATCTCTTCTTTTCTTTGGTTGAGCTAAGAAACCGAAGTTACAAAATACTCATGGTTTCCATAGATTCAAATGCATAAACAAAACTTACTTTTTTTACTTATCGTCTTGTAGTGTGTTAATTAATCACTTACTAGTTATAATTGCTTGTAAGAACCATAGCAATAATTATGCAGGGCAAAATTCAACCCATCGATCTAAACATAGTCATCGTCAATTGATAAATATGACTGAGTGGACGAAAAGTACATTTTCTGATACTGTTACTGATTTTGTTGTTCTACAAATGAACAAATACCTACTTCTTGTTATCTATACAACTACCATACACAAATATTGCGTAGGATAAATATAAACTGAACGAATGCAGTTGGTGAATATTACGTCTAATCTTGAAGTGCAAACATGGTTAAGATGTTCAAGCCCAACGGATTTGATGGACCCTTTAGGCTGGTGTGTTAAAAACATTTAAGTTTCTAACAAAGCAGTTGAGTAAAAACAACTACTTAGTATTTTGGAAGGTAGCGGGTTTGATTCCTGTTACTACCTGCATTCTATGAGGTTTTCTTCGTAACACATAATGGTGTGATCATTACGTATCTACACAAGTAGTAAGCAGACACCATCTCCTCCACTTTTTTTGTGACGTCATAGGCCACGCCCATTTTCACTTTTGAGAGACTATTTTGATCTTGAGTCTCGTGCGTGGTCTTGGATCAGAAAAAATCGACTTCAAGACTTTCGAGGAAAATTTGAAATTGAATAGGGGTCCTAATGCTGGCTTGTAAGATAGGTATAGGAACTTGTTCTCGGGCCTGAGCCACCTGATCTGAATTTGTATTCTAATAAGGGGTCGTAGTCTTATAAGAAATGTATAGGAACTTATTCCGGGCCTTCGCCCCTTGTCGTGACACTCTGGTTAGAAATTTGAGTTTGTACTCTAATAAAGGGAAAGAAGAAAAATCAATAGATAAGGTAAAACACGTAAAGATGATGATGGCAAGTGTTTTTTCATAATAAAAAGATTTTATTTAATCTGGTTATTGTTATTAATATTTATTAGGGTCAGTTTTGATTTTTATCAAATATTTCTGAAATAGCTACATATTTCAAAAAGATATAAAAAACCCAGACATAGACCTTAAACATATCGATTATGTATTATGCAATTTCTGATACGACACATAATTTAGTAAAAAAAATTCATAAGGTTGAATTTAAGGGTTAGCTCAAATTTTTTAAATATCTGAATAACGACCTCGAGTAAAAAAGTTACCTTCAACATAAAACGGAGGATTCCCTTGGGGTTTTTCTCAAGGCAAGGCCATGTAGTTGGCATTGAGCTCGGCTTTGGAGTTGGCCTTGGGCTTGGCCTCAGAGTTGACGTTATGAATTTTTTGTATTCTAATAAGGGGCCCTAATGCTCACTTGTAAGACTGGTATTGGAGCTTGTGTTCGGGTCTGAGCCCTCCTGTCGTAGCCCCCTTGTTGCGAAAGAAATTTTGAAATGACCCTATATTATTGAAATTTTTAAGTTAACATGTATTTATGTATGTCTATTAATATAGCACGAGGTAAATCTAAAAATTAGATATGGATGAAAATGGTTAAACTGTATTATTTATATCTTATAGAAGCAGATGACATTGATATTTTTTATATTTTATTTCTATCTACCTAACACGAAGTTTAACTGTCATTCTGGCATGGGTAACTGTTTTTTTTTAAGATGTGATTTACTTTTCGTAATGAGTTTATTATAAAAAAGACTGCATAATTATCCTAAAAAATGTTATTAAAATTATTACAGGTAGCGTAAGGTTAGACTTAAATTAATTATGAATGAAAATGGTTTATTATTACACCAAAATTATGTTGGTATTAGACGGTTCTCACTAACCTCAGATCTGATTATATGTCAAAATTAATTTAACAGTTGCCACATTTAATTGAAATGAATAGTAATCCCGGATCACTGTATAATAATACATTTCTTTAATAACAGAAATTTTACTTCTTTTTTACCTTGAAATACGTTCTATTGTTACTAATTTAGCGAACCGCTAATATTAGCACATATATATTTTCAAGGTTTGAGTTAATTACTATTGGTACCTTGTAAATTATACATATAATTCCATGAAATTGTATTCTAATATCACTTTTGATCATGGGTCTGACTTTGGGGTTGTCCTTGGGGATTTTTTCCCAGTGACTTAATTTGGCCTTGGGAAAAATACTATAAATACGTACACTTGAGTTTAGCTAATTTGTTCTGTTCTGAAGAGCATTACATTATCATCCTTATGGAGTTTTTAAATGTTAAACAAGTTTGTTCCACGGCGGTATGTTAACCGAAGAGTAGCTGAAAAAAGCATAAAATATGATTAATTAATGTTTGAAAATGACACTATCGACTCGATGGAGGAGTCCGATGAATTTATTGAGGCTGTACGGAGAGTTGGTAGAATGTAAGTATATGTTCGTTTTATTTTTAAGTTTAATTACCTATTTTTTTAAATCTCCACTCAAGTAAACATAGAGGAAGTGTTTGGAGACCTCAGCAGTAGCAGCGGGGGATTCGAGTATGATAACAGTATGTCTTTTAATTTTCCATTGTTTCGTTTCATGAGAGTACATTACGAGGGTTGCAACAGGACTAATTGGGCATAGGCCTAGCAACCCAGTAACAACAACAAGAGGCCGGAGCATCCTCTACCCAAATGACACTCGATCATATTAATATAATTGACGAATCAAACACTAAATTTATAAGAAAATTTAACATTACATGTAAATCGTTGAGATTTACCTGTAATGACGAAACGTGCAAGGATAATCGCTTAACATGGCTGCAGGTAATAATATACGGCTTCTTAAATGTTATTTATCTATTTAACACATATTTTTTTTACAGAGTACATTCGAGGAGCTGTATACATACATTGTGAAGGATGCGGTTCCGTCAGATCGTGTCGGTATCACATTAAGGAACCCAAATTACCCAGACAAACCAATTGGCGTGTCATTTAGAAGAGTGGACCAGTTGTCGGTGAGGGTGATGTCACTACCGGAAAAGGTAATACAAAGCAATGCTAGTTTTTCTTCAAGTGACTTGTTAATTTTAGACGTGGATAGAGTGACGGTATCTGTTGGCTATGGACGCAAAAACTTAACCGGATTAAAATTTAAAGACTTTTGTAAATCCAAATAGCAGGCTATTATTGTTGTACCAGCAACAATAAACGAAAACAGTTGTTTAGCTCGAGCCCTAGTCTTAGCAATAGCGTTTAGAGCAAACGCGAACTATGCAACTTTGCCAAAACAGTGGGGTGGATCTTAGAGTCGGGGCGGTAGTTACGAGTATATTCAATCATTTCAAAATCATTTAACTTCATATACCATTGTAGCTTATAGTTCGCGAATGCGTGATTCGGTTTACTGTGAGGGTCCTGGGGAGTCGGATAGAGTAGTTTTAAATGTACTACTCGAAGATGAGCACTATAACGTAATTACTAGCCTCATTTCGGCTCCACGATATCTGTTTCTACGCGAGCGTGGTTATAATTTAGTGGAAATGCGTGAACTAATACTTGCATACGATGAGTTGAGATCATTTATACGGAATCTAGGTGGTCAACATTACGAACCATTAAAGGCGGATTCCTGCTCGTGCGCAGAATGCCGATTCCGCAGAAACTCGCTGGCGCAGAAGTTTAAATCCGTGTATTTGAATGCGCCGTTCCGCGTCGCACGCAAAACTACACGACGTAGCCCGCAGCAGTTGTGTGTAGGTTGCAGCAACGTAATAGTAGGTACAAATTCAACTTTGGCCGCAGAACTACGCCGTTGTCGCGCGCGATCAGCTGGGAAGTGCACGTGTTGTTTTGTTTTCAAACGATTTAAAATTGTGGGCAGAAAATCACTTGTTTTTATTCACTTTCAACCTCAAATCAACCTTTCAACGCCTAAACATAAACACAGCTTGGTTTCGTATTTCGACGCATTTTGACGACTTTCCACGCTACGTAGCGTCTCGTACTTTTACGGCACGTATTTCTGCTTACGAGCGGGAATCCGCCTTAAATCCAAGAGACGCGTTTTACGGTGGTCGCACTAATGCCAGCAAACTCTACCATGAGTGTGACCTGTGACTGTGGCAGTATTAGTGAGAAAATCATGTACTATGACGAGTGCTCATAAATACTGGAAATACCCTACAGGTTATCCGAAAATTGACGTAGGTTTACATTGTAAGAACACTTCATTGGACATGGTGGAGGATTTAGTTAAATATCGAGTACTACCGGCATCTGACCTCTATCATCACCCCGTTTTGCCCCTAAAAATGCATGGCAGTTTGATGTTTTTTAGGACTTGTGGTGCAGAGCTAAGAATGTGGGCATAGTGAACCCGAGCGCAGTTTCGTTGGAACGTTTGTAGCCGATGAGTTGCGTAAGGCTATCGCTAAAAACTATAAGTTATGGATGTTTATGAGATTTGGGAGTATGAGGTAATCACCTACGATAAAGCCATGAAACAAGGTGGACTGTTTAGTGGTTACATCGATATGTTCCGGGTGGCCTAGCCATTGTAAGTCAAGCCGAGAAATTGAACTACATAATGGAATATTACAATAAAGGAGAAATTCAGCTGGACTTAAAGAACTTTAAGAAAAACCCCGGCTTAAGATACTTGGCCAAGCTAATGTTAAACTCTTTTTGGGGAGTAGTATTGTATCTGAGCCAAAGGACTTTTTCAAATTGTTTACGGATCATTTGGTGCAGGTAATGTGATAATTGTAAATTGGGATAGACGTAAGGGTGAAGGTGAGACTATAAAATCTATAAATGTGTTCATACCCGCGTACACGACAGCTCATGCACGTTTAGAACTACATAGTTATCTGGAGAAGCTGGATCGACACGTTCCGTATTATGATACACAGTGTCATATTTGTGGCAACATCCGGAGACTGGAATCCAACTTGTGGAGATTTCCTTGGCCAGATGACCGACGAACTGGAGGCGTACGGTAAAGGAAGTTATATAGCCGAATTGTAAGTTTCAACCAGTGGTCAGGTCACTAAATCAGTGTGTAAAGTGAAGGCATTACCTTAAACTATAAGAACTGTCGTGTTTGAATCGATGAAAGATATGGTGATTAGCAATAGTAAGGATTCTCTTTTTGTATATAATGGTAGGAAAATAGTTAGAGACAAGTGTTACAATGTATTAAGTAGGCCCGAATCTAAACAGTATAAAATAAGTTACCCTAAACTTGGCACTTTACCATTTGGGTATAGGAATAAATAAAAACGAATAGTAAAATTATTTATTTACCTCGTTGAGGATGAGCTCCAATTCCTAGTCTGTATGTCTTCGTGTTTGCATGTTTTGGCGTTAGCGTGTTTGCATGTTTTCGCGTTAGCGTGTTTACATGTTTTTGCGTTAACGTGTTTGCATGGTTTCGCGTTAGCGGGTTTTCGTATTTGCATGATTTCGCGTTAGCGTATTTTCTCGTTTTTCCAGTTTGTGTGTGTTGTCGTGTTTTCGTCTGTGTTTACACCTGTGACTGTGTCTATGTTTGTGCTTGTGCGAGCCGAGAGAAGCGAGAGAGCCAAGAGAGACGTGAGGGCGATAGGCACGAGAGACGAGAGAGATACGTGCACGATCAACTTCCATTATAGAAAATGTTCGTTAGTTTAAAAATACACCACTAGATGGCACCAAAAACAAACCCTAATTAGTCCTAGAAATATACCACTAGGCGGCGCCACCTCAATTTTTTTTTATGATTGTGGACCTGAACCGTCTAAATTTGGCCTATCGCGATAAAGCACTCTGGAACACTTAGGAGGATGGATAGAGGGATAATAAATTGTCAATAGATGCATATGAACAGCTACCTTAAATTTTCTCATATCATAAGTGAGAGGAAAACAGGAACTAGGGAGATCATTCCAGAGTTTAGAAGCCGTGTAGAAAAATATGGATTGCGCCCGTTTGGTACGACAAGTGGAGATTTGTACTGCATACTGACGATGTGAGTGAGCGAACCGAGTGTTTCTCGCAAAGATAGCCCGAGATGGTATCAAAGAATATAATTCAGCAGCACAATAGCCGTTGCAATAACGATAATACAACGAAAGAACTGAAACCATCCTTACATGCTCAAGGGACTGTATGTGAGAAGTTAAGGACGGGTCATTTGTAAGCCTAATCGCTCTCTTTTGAATACGATCAACGATATCGAGAGCGTATTGGGGAGCACTAAGCCAGAGGTGAGAATTATATTCCAGATGAGGCCGAATTTGGACCTTATACAGCAGAAGGAGTTGTCGAGAGGTAAAGTACTGCTTAGATCTGTACAAAAAGCCTATTTTACGAGCAGCTGTTTTGGTAGCTGACAGAAGATGGTCAACCCATGAGAGATTTGAAGATACAGTCATACCCAACAGAGTAATAGAGTCTGAAAACTTAAGAACTGAGCCATTCATACTTACAACAGGAAATGATCGATCTTTTTTGGCGGACACAAGTCAACACTGAGAAAACATTCGCTAGTTTAAAAATATACCACTAGGTGGCTCCACAAACTAAACCCTAATTAGTTCTAGAGATGTACCGCTAGGTGACGCCACCTCTATTACAGAAAGCATTCGCAAGTTTAAAGTTTAAAAACATACCACTAGGTGGCGCCACAAATTCAAATTTCTCAACAAGGGAGCCACGACTGGAGGGCTCAGACAAGTTCTAATACCTGCCTTGTCTTACAAGTTAGCATTAGGACCCCTTATTAGGATACAAAGAATTCACGAAGGCAACTCCAAGGCCGTGGCCAAGGTTAGCTTCAAGGTCAAAATACGAAATTAAATCATTGAAAATTCCCAAGGCCAACTCCATGGCCTTGCCCTGGGAAAAGTCCCAAGGTCAAATGGGTCCTCCGTTTTGTATTGAAGGTGGCTTGTTTACAATCTCGAGGTCGTTATTCAGATATTGAAAAAATTTGAGCTAACACTTAAATTCAACCTTATGAATTTTTTGTTGCTAAGTTATGCGTCGTATCAAAAATTGCATAGAACATAATCGATATGTTTAAGGTCAATGTCTGGGTATTTTTATATCTTTTTGAAATATGCAGCTATTTCAGAAATATTTGATAAAAATCAAAACTGACTAATAAGTATTAATAACAATAACCAAATTAACTAAATTCTTGTTATTATGAAAAACACTTATCATCATCTTTACATGTCTTATTTTATTTATTGATTCTTCTTGTTTCCCTTTATTAGAGTACAAATTCAAATTTCCAACCAGAGGGCCACGACAAGGGAAGGTCCTTAGTCTTACAAGACTACGGCCCCTTATTAGAATACAAATTCAGATCACGGCGCTCAGGCCCGAGAACAAGTTCCTATACCTGTCTTAAAAGCTAGCATTAGGACCCATATTCAATTTCAAATTTCCCGCGTTGGTGCTGAACTTGATTTTTTCGGCTTCAAGACCACGTACGCGATTAACCTCAAGGACGAATCCGAGGACAGACTCAAGGTCAAAATACGTCCCATGCATGGGCGTCAGGGTCAAAAGTGAGAGTAAGCGTGACCTATGACGTCACAAAGAAAGTGGAGGGGATGGTGTCTCATTACACATAACATACAGTTAATTAAGCAAATGGTGGGGTAGTATCTTCCTTCGTACAATCCTGTGTTTGTTTCGACTAACCATAAAGACACGCATATTTAAACCTACTGTATATGCATATGGGTGCTAAATTTTTATGGTTGAAGAAGCTAGGTAGGCTCAAATAATCCATCCAGTTCTTTCAAAAGGAACATTAAATTTATGACTTTACTGCCTAGTAAATTACTTTAAAGTGAAACAGTGATTTTAGTACAGGACCTATTTAGGTCAATCAAACTTAACCACGGTATACATTTTTTATTTTTTCATCATAGTAATTGATCTTTAGAATGAAGTTTCTTTCTTCTTGACGAGTTACTACACAAAAATTATGCTAGTTCATTTTCAAACATTTATAAAAATGCAACAAAAATGTCCTCCCTATCTATCCACCTAGAATGTATAAATATGAATGAAAAATAGGTAACACTAATTGCTTTTCAGTGCAAATTATTTTTAGAAATTTTTAATAAGTAATAATTCTTTACTGTCGTTTATAAATAAAAATCAATGACAATTACATTTTGATTCACAAAAACATTTATTACAAAAATATTTTCTTAGTCTATATTTTTATACAATATATTAGTCTTGTGTGGGATCGGTGGTTACAGCTTCTCGATTTTCGTATGTCCAAAATCTATGAAACTCTATAAGAATACTAACAAATGTATCCCCTTGTCCAGAGGCATATAAATCACTTAATGTGATACGTTCGGGGTCTTTTGATTTAACCATGTCAAAAAGTTCATCCTTTACATCTTCAAAACTAACAGGTGCAGCACCATGTGCGCGCATTTGATCTTGGATTGCTCGGAAAAAGTAATTTAAAACGAATGCATCTAGATAACCATTTTCATTTAAATCAAGCATTCGAAACAGAAACGCCAATGCTTGTGGTTCTGAACGATTCTCTAATGTTAAAACTAAATCAAGATATGTTTTATAATCCATTTCACCCCCATAAGTAAGGCAAGTTTGGAAAACTCTCTCCACAAAAGGTTGTGTTAATGTTCCTGAGCCATAATTTGAAAGCTCTGATTGGCTTAACATCCCATTGTGATCACGGTCTAAGTTTAAATATTGTCCATACACACGTAAAGCTGATGGAGCACTAAACCAATTTTGCTCTTGTACTTCTTTACTTAACTCTTCATCACGCAGTTCTAATAAATCGTCTAAAAATGAGCACACTAAAATATCGAGTATACGCACCCGTCCAGCACGTAAACCATCTAAAAAATAAATAAATTTTCTAACTGCTGTACAAACATAAAAACTATGAAAAGAACTTTCTAGCCCTTCTAATTGAGGCAAGGTAGGAAGTAAATCTGCTATATAACTTTCTAGATCTGCTTCTCGTAAATAACCTTGTCCTGAAACGTCATACAAAGATAGTCCAATTCGGGTTTGCTGCAACCACACTTTACGCATAACATAATTAAAAAGAGACATAATAGAAACTTGTCCATGAGGATCATTTTGCTGCAGGCGTGCAAATATATTTGCAGTAAAATATGGACGTAATTTAGGACCTGCTAAATTTGCCACAACCTTATAATCTGAATAACTAATAAGCTGTTCATTTGGAGCAGTTTGATAGTGATCTAACAACATCCACAATGCTTTTAATTCATTATTGTCTAATAAATTATGACTTCGTCTTTGAAGAAAACTTGATCTTGTTTCTTCACGTAATTTTTGTTGAAGAATATCATTATCTTCAGGTAATTTCCAAAAAAATTGTGGAATATCTGTAGATTCTGAGTTTGGTTTAGTGCCTTTCCAATCATCAATATACTTTTTAAAATAGGCATCTTCTTCTTGATTTAAGTTTTCAGGTGTCTTCTTTCCTATAAACACAAAATTTTAATTGTGAAAAATTAATCATAAATTAATTTTGTATGGTACACATTCAAACGTATTTAATATTAGCAGGTACCATACACAGTTATTCTAGATTTGATGACAGTATAAAAGTAAAAGAGCAATGCATGAATTACTGTATATAGGCTTTACTATTACTGGTAAGATGTTTTTCCACGCTCTTCTTTAGAAGTGATTTTAAATTCATTTAGTAAGAAAAAATTTAAATAATTAGCAGATTAGATGCACTTAATTAACACTTATCAATCCCTTTATAATCAAATAATCAAAGTATTAGATCTCGTCAAAATACTAGAGGGACGAATGGTTGCGTTCAGTTGAACCCTTTGTCAAAGATTGAACAAAACTCGCCATCTGTACGCTATAGTCAGAAGTAACTCAACGTTCCTCTACTTAGTTCGCATAGAATAGTGTAGAATTAGTATAGAAGAAGCTTTAAATTATGCAAAAAAACAAGAGTTATATTAGACGAGGCTTACTATCATACACACTTTTCCGGGTATGTAGTGAGATAATTAAATAAATAAGAGATTCTATTTAATATTTTAATTTTTCATTAAATATGCAACGAAACACCGGGGTAATGTGTGCAGGCAATGAAATATTAGATATATTTCAATTCAAATACATATACTGACTTCCATAAAAATTGCAACACCTAGAATTTGTTGAACGATTTTATTGAAATTTTCGTCAACGATGTCTTTCATTAGAACAAACAATCGATTAAAATTTGAATAAAATCTAGCTAGTAGTTTTTTTTTGTTTTTTACTTTGCACTTAGTAACAATAAATTTAAAGAAATAAACCAATCAGTGTGTAATTAACTGTCAATTTTGCAAATTGTTTGTTCACAATTTCGTTCTGAACTTGGGAACCATGCCAAGAGTACCGTAAATCGGGGTGAATCGGGACAAAAAGTTGTTGAATCGATAATTCGCGTCGATTTCGCAAGAGGCGATGTTTTTAGGATGCATAATAAATGTAATCGGCGCGGGAGGCATACGCGTGTTCGAGATCATGTTCAACGTGCAGTATTGTTGTAGTGGTGGTGGCGTACAGGTGCAAAGGAATTGTGGATCGTTTGTTTACGTGTTGCATGTGCTTGAAAACTTCCTTAGGAAAAGGCATTTATACTAACAGGTTAGGTTCGGTTTTTAATATGTTATACCTTGGAATAATCTTCACATGTTATGTGTTTGTTAATGTGTTTATTTCATTTAGTTTGTGTTTAATTAATTTTTTTATAATTTTTGTTACTTACAGAAAATATAAAAAACGATCTGGTAGCAGGGTTTACCAAAATTATTACCCAAATTTATTTCAACCGGCCTTGAGACAGTTTAGAAGAGGTCAAATAAGCCTTAGAGGAGCAAACGAAATATTTAACATACCTAAATCAACGTTGCGAAGACATGCTAGCAAGGATGTGAAGAAACAAGGAGGACAAACTATTTTAAGTGCTAATGAGAAGATCAGGCTTGTTGAATTAATTACAATTATGGGATAATGGGGCTATCCTTTAGAAACAATTGATATCCGCATATAGTCAAGGGCTATCTTGATAGAAAGGGAATTAAAGTCGCTAAATTCAAAAGCAATTTACCAGGTCCCGACTGGGTCAAGTTATTTTATTCTAGACATCAACAAGCCCTTACAGTCAGACGTTGTGAGAACATCAAACGGTCTCGTGCGTCCATAACTCCCGACATAATAAACAACTTCTTTGACAATCTGGCAGAAGTTCTACAAAACGTTCAACCTCAATCCATTATCAACTACGATGAATCTTGCTTCGTTGATGATCCAGGGAGAAAATATGTAGTGGTGAAAAGAAAAACACGACATCCAGAGCACATTATCGACTCGACAAAATCTTCGACTTCAGTAATGCTTTCAATAAGCGCATCGGGCGAGATGCTTCCCCCTTTCGTGGTCTATAAAAGTGAACATATTTATGATACCTGGACAAAGAATGGCCCAAACGGAACACGGTATGGTAGAAATAAAACCGGGTGGTTTGATCAAGCACTTTTCGAAGACTGGTTTATAACTATTGCACTTCCCTTTCTAAAAAAGCAGCCAGCACCGAGAGTTGTGATTGGGGACAACCTATGTAGTCATTTATCATATAGAGTGGTAGAACTTTGTGAGGAAAATAACATTCGGTTTTGTCTTTTACCACCTAATTCAACACATTTGACCCAGCCGCTTGATGTGTCTGTGTTTGGGCCCTTGAAGAAAAGTTGCCGCAAGGTCCTGCAAGAGTGGAAAAAAAAAATATAAGGGATCATTACCTAAACAGTATTTCCCTAGGTTGCTCAATTCTGCAATAAGCAGATTAGATACTATGCGTGCAAATATTATAAAATCATTTGCTGCAACCGGAATTAACCCACTAGATAGAACCCAGGTAACAAAACGTCTGCCACAAAGAACAGGGCGCATGGAAGAAGTTGATCATCAAGCTTGGACAGCGTCTGTTGAAGAATTACTGAACGAGAGTAGAGGTTTATGCAGGCCAACAGTCACAAGGAAAAATAAAATTGCTGTTGAATCCGGAAAAAGTGTTGCCACTACAGCATTTCCACAAACGTCGCAAGCTGGACCATCAACCAGTACAGTTGTGGAAGACTTCGTGGACTTTCATGATCAAGATGAAGTTGAACCTAACATAAGCTCCGAATCTGAAATTGATAAGGAATACGAAGAAGAAAAGGATAATCTAGGAAAAGTGGCCGCAGAAAACCTGTCTATTGGGGAGTTTATTGAAGTCCAGTTTGAAACCAATAAGGAGAAGAAATTCTTTGTTGGTCAAATTCAAAAACTAAACGATATTGAAGTTAAATTTCTACGTCCCAACAGGAAAAAGAAAAATTGTTTTATCTTTCCTGCAATGGACGACATAAGAGTTATAAATTTATGTCAAATTGTAAAGAAAACTGCCATTACCAACTAAACTAAGACGTGGTGGATATGAGTTTCCAGGTCATTTGAAACTTAAATCTTATTATTTATAAGTGTCTTTATATTTTGTTACATAATGTGCCTACCAAAGAAACAATAAAAAGACCTTTTTCATGGAAAAATGCTTTTCTCCAATCATATTTCTTTTTTTTTAAAGCTTAGTGTCCCAATTGATCCCATTGGAGGGGTTACTTGCATTTTAAATGCGAAATAAATGGGTGTCTCGATTCACCCCTTTTGAGGGGTCAATCGGGACACTAACAAAAATATTTTTTTTAACTTCATCGGCAGACCAAAAAAATACTTCTCTTCACGTTTCAATAGAGTCTGCCATCTAGAACAATATTCCCAATTTCTGATTTATTTCGTTATTTCTGTCAGAAGTTACCATTAAAAAAATACTGAAAACCGTCCCGATTCACCCCGATTGACGGTACGTCAACATCAACATTTTTCCCAATTGACTGATTTTGAACGTGGCCGTATTATTGGCATGAGAGAGGCCGGACTTTCGCTAAGAGAAATTGCTCGTCGTGTAAACCGAAATAATACAACGGTATTGAGACGTTTGTCCAAATGGTCCGAGGAAGGGGTGCAACAACGTCGCCCTGGATCTGGACGTATATATTTACTACGTCCTCTAAAATGTACTGCTTAATGCTTTCAGATTTTTAGTTTTCTATGATGTGTGCAATTAATTGTTCAAAAATACTTTTAGAAATATGTTCTAAAATACGACAAGTAATCGCTTGCATATAAATTAATTTGACAATAATAATAATGAAATGTGTTATTACATATTCAAACTGAATACTGGTATATAATATGCCAATTCACAATTGATACATTAATTTGACAAAATACAACGCACTTTAATAAACAAAACGGACTTAACGAAAGACTGACGTTTATTGACACGACATGATGGAAATATCATACCAATATGGCGGAGATTATGCCCTTTCTTTTTTTTGATATATAATCTTCCTACCTATACTATGCTATATCGTTGATTTCTTTGATTAGTTAAGACTACGTGGATAGCGCATTGCATTGAAAATACGTGTTCCAAAAACAGAAATAGAACGAAATATCCACATAATCATGAGAAAGATAACTTACACTTTTAATAAACATCCTGTAACGCCATCACGCCATTCCATTGCGGGGTAGGCAAAACAATCCCTGTCTTCTTTATATTTATATTTAAAAAAAAAAAAATTAGAAATCTTTGTCCATCCTTACCTATCCCTGCATACTACTAGCGTCTATTTTCTGTGCTCTACAAATGAACTTTATGCATTGCGCATGATCAAAGTAAAAAAATAGAATCTACGGTAACCTAGGTTACCGTAGATTTATATGATCAGATAAAAAAATGGAAATAGATCTACGGTAACCTAGGTTACCCTAGATTCAATTTCCATTTTTTTACTCTATTTAGTGGTCTGAAGGTCGGGCCGGGTTCATTCGTAAAGCACAGGAAATAGACGCTAATCTGCATACCTACCTAGCTTCCGCAAGATTCATATATTGTCTCTGACATGCCCCTTTAATTCTTTTATCATACATTCTACTGATTCGGCCAAGTTTCACGCGGCCTACCACGCCCGCTCTTATCTCTAACTTCACTCACATAGATCTGCTTTGTTAAGCTTACGTTGTTCATTCTTTCGATGTGACCAAACCAACGTAGTGAACTACTGTTATACCTATCTATCACCTCTCTTCTTCGCCACACTCCTTCATTATACATTCATTCTTCATCTTATCCCCTCTCGTTTTACCGCATGCGTCTCTCGGGAATCTGATGCTCCCGGTATTTATTTTCCTTTCGTGCTTTTTTCGACATACTCATGTCTCACTTCCATATAGTACTGACGGGATAAACACGCCATTACATATTGCCGGTTTCGCAGCTACTCTCATACTTTCGTTTTTCATTATCGTCCATATACTTTCACTCCCTTTCTTTCCAGCATTGCCCTGTCGCCCAATCTGCCATCCATTGCACCATCTGCAGTGAACATTATTCCCAGACATACCAACTCGTCCACTTGTTCCACAATTTTATCATGTAGGGTAAATACTCTACTCTCTTTATCACCTTCTCAATTGAACACCACAATCTTGGTTTTGTTCACGTTTACCTTCAGGTCCATGCTCTCACAGACTAGATTAAATTTCCCCAGAGCAGTTTGTAGATCATCCTCATTCTCGCATAAGACTATGTCATCTGCATACACCAGAACTCGTACATTTACGTCTCCAACCATTACATCATTTGTATCGGTACATGCTTGCGTAACCCATGTATCCATGTATGCATTAAAGAGCCACGGTGATATCACAGAGCACTCCTTGCTCAATATTAAAGTATTCACTCACACCTCCTCTTACCCTAACACATGCCCGGTTACCGTTATATACTGCACTTATTCCGTTTATTAGATCTTGACTTACGCCATATTTCCCAGACGTTCTGCCTACTCATTGTGTCATATGCTTTCTCCAGGTCTACAAAAACAGAGTACATCTTCTTTTCACACGTAAACACTTTTAGATCACCTGCTGGAGAGCAACCATGTAATCAACACATCATCCCCCTCGCATAAAGCCACCCTGCACATCGCAAATCCTAGTTTGGTAATTTCACGTACTCTATCAATCAGAATTCTTCCAAATAATTTACCAGGTACACTCAGTAGACTTATTCCTCTGTAGTTTTGCAATCACTCTTGTTCTACTTACCCTTATACAGTTGTACAATGATCGCACACTTCCAATCATTCGGCTCTTTTCCACACTTAAGTCATACGTTGATTAATTCACACATACGCTATGCACTGCTATATTTTAACATTCCACCAGTGATTTCATCCACGCCTGCTTCTTTACCGTGTTTCAACATTCCCACAGTTTTCTCTATCTCATTTAACCGAAAATCCTCCTCAGTTTCATTCACTGCTCCTTCTACATTCTCCTTATGAAGCTCTTTAGTTTTATTTTCCTCACTACCGTACAGTTTTCCGAAATACTCTTGCCAGCATTTCCTCACTTCACAATCGTCCCATACTATTTCGTTACTCCTATTCATCACTCCCACAGCGTTCTGTTTTGGGCCACGTTTTGTATATTTGACCCATTTCCAGAAGAGTTATATGTTTCCCTCAAAATCATTCTACATTTTCTCGCCTTCCACAACTAGCACTTCCTATTTACTTATTATTACTACCTCCTTTGCTTATTTGTTTTTTGATCTGTACACCTCATACAATGGCTTTTTCTCAGTCACATTTTTTGCAGAAATCATTGCCATGTACGCACCTTTTTTCTTACATACTGCTTTTTTTACCGATTCATTCCACCAAGCACATTTTTTCTGTCTGCCTATAGTCGCTCTTCCACATATCTGCACGGCACAATTGACAACACTCTTTCAAGCTTATCCATATACTTTAAACGTCATTGCCTTTTATTTGTTCGTTCCACATTCAACCCCTTACTCACATCATCTGCATATTTCATTTTCGCACGTTTATCTACCCTAATTCTGGACGTTCGCATTACGTGTGTTTTCCTTCTACAGATCCACTTTTGCCCTAATCACACTCTCGATACAACCAAAAAGTTGTCTGATCCATACTCCGATCCGCGCATCACTTTTGTGTCTCTCCCCAGGTTTCTAAGTCGTTCATTATACACTATCAAGTCAATCATACTTTTAGATTCACCTATTTGCCATGTATACATATGCTAATTATTACGCTTAAATCATGTATTAGACACACAGGTTTCTCTCCACACAGATGTTCACCAGGCGTTCACCATTCTCATTGACGCTTTGGTCTACGAACTTTCCTAGCACGCGTTCAGTATGTTCTCTCTGTACACCCACCCATCCATTCATATCTCCCAATATCACCACTCTTTCGTTTGGCTTACATACGTACAACATCTCTACATCATTCCACAAGTTCTCATACTCTTGATCTCTTTCTCCATTCACCGATGCATATAATGCAATGAGAAATTTTTTTTCGAAATTCCACTTTGATTCTAACCCACATTACCAGGGGGATACCAATTCGTACTTTTTAACACATCTTTTCGCTCTTTCACTCACGATCACTTCAACTCCTTTAGTGCCATGCATTTCAGTCTCAACTCCTAACCACAACTCTAACGTGCTGAATGCGGTATCCACGCAGTGTACAATCAAAAGTTGATTTACTTCTCCTTCTGCTTTACATGGTTATATTTCCAGTGTACCATTCTAGGGGCGCGCCGTCCACGTCCAGGAGGCCAAAGGCGCCTTAAAAATTTATATAAATTCAAAATTCGTTATAGGTTGCGATTAAAATAATTCAATATCGCCTTATTTTATTATAACTTATTTATGATCTCAGTAATTATTCTTGTTCTAACATGAATAGTTCGTATAGTAGTGTTAATATCATGTATACAGTGGACTCTTCATATTAAATCGCCGATGGATATATAGCCGCGGGGGCGGGAGCGCGCGGGTGACGCGGCGGCGGAAATTTGTCCACGCACGAATTTACAAAATGAAGCGCAAGCGTTCTAACTCGTTTAGTCTTGTTAAAACATGCATTACTTGAAATCGTCTATGATTGAACAAACATATTATTTGCTTCATTCTCCTTCAGCAAGCAGTACTGCACTAGTGTAGAATGTATGCACCTTGTATTTTTAAAATATTTGTGAGTGAATGTCAATTTAAGAATATCAAGAACATTAAAGATTAAAGGTAAGCTATTTTGCATTTAAAATAAACATACATACATAACAATACGCATTTCCCAATAGGGGTAGCGATCATGTTTGCATAATCTAGAAAAAAAGTAATAAAAGCGAAATTATTCGAAAATGTTACTTCATACTTTCCTATAATTAAAGCAAAACTAAAGCAAATAACGCAAACAAGACTTTTGGTAATAGAATAATTACATTTATAATTTATTGAATATTTTTATTTAGATGTCTTAAGAAAGAAAGAAAAAGAAACTCTCCGGGCATCAAAATTTAATTAATAAAAAAAGACGCCAAGAAGAACAAGATAAAAATGCTTCAAGATTAACACAGTATTTTACGAAACGAACGACCAGAACTGACCAAGATTATCCGCCAGATTCAATTCAGGAATCAGTACCCGGTTGCAGTGTAGATGAATTCAAAATACAAAGTCAGCCAGGAGCAACTCTCAGTGAAGATAATCAAATCGTTAAAGAAATTACCCCTGTTTTTGGATCTGGGGACTATACTGAAGAGACAGGTACAGATACAATAAATAAATGTGCATTTGATGACCCAGGGCTTTGGCCGGAACCAATATCTCACATATCTAGGCAAGCTATTATAAAAACGGGTCCTAAACAAATAAAAAACTTTAATTTTCCGCGCGATTTGTTGGGTCGAAAATTTTCTGAAAGTTACTATAAGAGAAACTTAAAAAATGGTGAAGAATGTAATAGAAATTGGTTGATTTACTCAATTACGACAAATAATGTTTATTGCTTTTGTTGTAAACTTTTCGAACCTTCTCAGCAAAATAGATTTATTCAGGGATTTAATGACTAGCATCATATAGCAATTTACCTAAACCGCCATGAAAAAACTTCCACTCACTTTACTAACTACAAAAAATGGACAGAGTTGCTTCTATCGTTAATCGTTAATAAAACTACTGTTGATTATTTACAGCAAACAATATTAGACATTGAAAGTAAACGATGGTATGAAGTAATAAAGCGAATAATTTATGTAATTCAATTTTTATGTAAACAAAATTTAGCACTTCGAGGCAAAAGCAATAATCTTTACAATCGCAACAATGGTAATTTTTTAAAATGTATTGAAATGCTAGAAAAGTTTGATCCTATTATATCGGAACACATAGGACGTATAAATAGCGATTCTGAATTTCACAAAATGCCAACATATCTAGGAGACAAAATCCAAAATGAAATAATTTCCTTAATGGCTTTTAATATTAAAAATCATATTATAAATTTATGTCGACAAAATAAATATTTTTCAATAATATTAGATTGCACTCCGGATGTTTCTCATATTGAGCAAATAAGGGTAATAATTCGATTCTTTCATTTCAATTTAGCATTAGGATCGACTGAAATACATGAACATTTTTTAGCATTTTATCCAATTTTAGATGTTAGAGGGGCTGGATTAACAACCATTTTTTATTGATCTATTAAAAACATTAAATTTAGACATAAATAATATAAGAGGCCAAGGCTATGATAATGGCTCTAACATGTGCGGCAAAAATAGTGGCCTACAAAAAAAATTTTAGATTTGAACCCGCGAGCTTTTTATGTTCCATGTGCGAATCACAGCCTGAATCTAATTGTAAATGATGCCGCTAATATCAACCATGAAATAATAAATTTTTTTAATATAATACAAGAATTATACAAATTTTTCTCAGCGTCTACTAATCGATGGAATATCTTAATCAAGCATGTTACTAATTTAACTTTAAAGCCCTTATCCGAAACACGCTGGTCAAGTAGAATTGATGCCATAAAGCCTCTCTATAAATATTTACCAGAAGTTTTGATGCATTATTTGAAATTTGCAATGACCACACAAGAGTCGACGAACAATCTAAATACCAAGCAAAATGTCTGGGAGAAAAATTTCTACATTTACATTTATTTGCTCCGTTAAAGTGTGGTATGATATTTTAAATCAAGTAAATTTTGTGAGTAAAATGCTTCAATCTCAAATTACAAATTTGCAACTTGCTTTGGATGCATTAAACAAACTAAATACATTTTTAACTAATTATCGATCTGATGCTAGTTTTGCAGAAATTGTTGAAAGTTCCAAATTGCAGAAAAGTTTGACATAGAAACTGAATTTCGTAGTGCGAGGCCATTAAGACGACGTAAAAAATCTACTCAATTTGATTATGAACATGAAGATCAACCTATAGTAAATCCTGAAAATTCATTCAAAGTAAATTTTTATTTCTGTATAATAGATCAAACTTTAATTTCGTTACGAGACAGATTTTCTTTATTAAAAGAACATATGGATTCATTCCAATTTTTATATTCATTAGATAATTTACAAAATAAAGAATACCTATTATCTTGCTGCAAAAAATTACGAGCGAAATTAACTCATGAAAATCAGTCCGATATTGACGAAAGATGATTCATGTGAAGAAATTTTACAATGTCAAGTATTTATTACGAATTCAAAAAAAGATATATCCCAAATAATTCAGTATATTTATTCAAATGATTTAGTAGGAGTTTTTCCTAATTTTACTGTAGCACTCCGTATTCTTTTATCATAACCTGTGTCAGTTGCGTCCGCCGAGCGGTCTTTTTCGAAATTAAAAATCATAAAGAGTTATTTACGCTCCACAATGGCGCAAAATAGATTATCAGATCTCGCAATAATTTCAATTGAGTCTGACATACTGGATAAACTTGATATTCATGATATTATCCAAACTTTTTCTTTGCTAAAAGCTAGGAAAGTAAAATTTATTTAATGACTTATTTACATTGTTTGTATTTAATTTACCGTATAATATGTATTATGTTTATATTATAAATCTTATTTTTCATTTATTATTGTTGTTTATCTGTTTTCTTGTGTTTGTAATTTTGTATTTTAAATAAAAAAGTTTACAGACTATTTCAATCTTTGTGTGTTTTTTATTTCAATGCGTTAAGAATATAACAAAAACAGTCATTTAAATGTCCCTAAACATAAGCCTAAAAACATGTCGTATTACTTAAAAATGCTACTAGAGAATTAAAAATTAAAGTATCCGAACCTATAGTTGTTGGGCCTATCACCTAGGCATGCAAAATATTTATAATATTAGTTTTTGATACAAATGTTTTTAATTAATGGGGCGCCATCGAAAATTTTGACACAGGCACCGCATGCTCCTGGCGCGCCCCTGACCATTCATTGCTGCCAAAAAATTCAAAAGACAAGCTCCTGGCAATCTAAAAACCATCAGTGTAAATTACCCTTTATTGTCATTCTGCCATCAGTACCTCTTATTAATAAATCAAAAATTGTAAACCTTCGCCAAGTTAGCATGTAGTATGGAAAAATTTTGGCATAGCTAAACAAAACAAATCTAAAGTAAAAACCAAGGTTAGTTGTTATTATACTATATTATATTAGGTTTGTTCCAACAAAAGTTCAGAACGGTTCGGAACTCTACTGAGTTTGCGCAAAGCGATTTTACCGTTCCAACAAACCGATTTAAAAATTCAGAACTTATAGTGCAGTGTTCCAAGGAGTAGTGAATGGCGTTCCAAATTGATTCAGAATCGTTCTAAAAGTTCCAGGATTTTAAAAGAACTTTTAAAATTGTGATCAGGTTAACGTGCTATCTAACCTCACTATTTTCAATTAACCGTAGTACATAAACTTAAATGGAAGAAGACAGTGATTTGTCCAATTTTTCGGCAATGTCAAGTGAGAGTGATGATGAAGAATTCTTCAACAATATTGTTGAAATACGACAAAACAATGAAAATTACCTGCGTATGATAGTGTCTCAATATAGCGATCAGGTATTTTTAGAACATTTTCGAATGAGTAGAAATATGTTATTGAACCATTAGCAGCAAGTGAATATTATAAGGACCATTCAGGCAATTATGGTAAAATTAGCGCTCAGGATCAACTTCTTGTATTTCTGTGGTATGTTGGCCATAGGACTGCAAGTTTCCGAGATGTGGCAGATAGGTTTGAGATTTCCAAAAGTAGTTTGGAGAGAATAATACTCCGAATGACATATTTCTTAAGCAACAAGTCGAACATTATAATAAAATGGCCAAATAATGAGGAAAAGGTTGTTATTGAAAGACATTTTCGGCAAAAAGGTTTCCCAAACGTAGTTGGTGTGATTGATGGATGTCACATCCAAATAGATAAACCCAGTATAGATCCGGAATCATACATAAACCGAAAAGGATTTTATTCGATTCAGGTAAGCACCTGTAGTCAAGTTTATTTGCACCTCATATGTTTTTAGACGCAGATTGTTTGTGATCACACAATGAGAATTATAGACATATTTACCGGATTTCCAGGATCTGTACATGACAGTCGTGTTTTGAAGAGATCCTCGCTTTCAAGAACACTGCAGCAAAAATGTGGAGATAATATGTATATTATTGGAGATAGTGGTTATCCTCTCCGGATGCACCTATTAACACCTTTTAAAAATAGAGGACAGCTGACCAAACGTCAGTCCAATTATAATACTATTCTGTCACGAAATAGATACATTATCGAGCACTGTTTTGGTAGATTGAAACAAAAATTCAGGCAACTGTACCACTTAAAATTACGAAATATAAGACTTATAATACATATGATACGTGCTTGTTGTGTATTGCATAATATATCGTTAAATGACGAATTTATTATGCATGAAAATGATCCTGTTCAACATGAATTTGTTGGCGATGTTCCTGAACGTGACGATACAGATTCCGAAGATGAAGGTCGTGAAGTAGATGCAGTACAAATGCGAAATAACGTAATGAATACGCTAAGATACATTTAACAAATACAAATTATTGTATATTTATTTTTTAATAAAAGTAACTAAGTTGAAGTATGTTAAACAGAATACTAGTGATTGTTAAACAGCTTAAGACTATACATACACCTACTATTGTAAAGATTAAGAAAATATCGTCACATCACTGTGCATTTTTAGAATATTATTCCTATCTTCTAATAAATCGTTTCTTCTTTTCATTTCTTGAAGTTTTTCTTTTTCCACTTTTAATCTTTCAGATTCTATATTCAGTTTCTCTTCATAATATTGTTTTTTATCCTTTCTAATTTTTTCTAATATCGAATTCTTCCTTTTTAAAGTAGACTTTTTACCGATGTTTTTCAGGGTTTCATTTATTTCCGTATTCACATTGTTTTGAGATTGTGGAAACTGCTGTATCTCTTCAATGGGAGAACTCACATCGATATTTTCATCTACTGTTGCACTCTCCAATAATAGTTCTGGGTTAATGTTCCTCTTTTTTGCAAACAGTTGGTCCATTTCTTGTGCAAATTCAAACACTTTCCTTCCTCGACCTGTTTTGTTGTTATTATCGATATAAGCTTTATAATTTCTATCTAAAACCTTCCAGCGATTTTCGCAATTGGTTGCGCTTATATTTTCGTTTATAATTTGTCCCATTTCGGCCGCAATAATTTCACATAATTTCTTCATAGTTCTGATTTCAAGAGTTCCAACTTTTTTCTTATATTTTGCATAGCATTCAATTAAAATTTGTGTATTGTCACTACTCCAGTATTTATAATCATTAGACAGACCCACTTTGTGGTTCGACTCTCCTGGATTTACAAGAATAAACTCTTGGAGAACTAAAATATTAAGCAAATCATTATTTCCAACATCTATTATATTTTAATCAAGAACATACCTTCAAATTCTTCCATTTCTGCAGTTTAAATTATATTTACATGTACCTATAATAAAACGCACTTCACAGATGTTTTGTTTGTAATTTTATAGGTTAGAATAAACAAACCAAAATTCTCAACAGTTCGAAAGTCGTTCCTACTAATAATTACGTGATTCTAGAACTATACGTTCGCGCATGGATTCTAAGCAGTTCTGAATCACGTTCTGAACTGCTGTGAATTTTCTGTTGGAACAAACCTATTGTTATTACTTATCAACAGTAATAGATTAAGTGCATAGTGACTTGCCGATAACACTACCTAACGGGATGCATGAGCGCTTGTTGCGACGAAAATTTACTCGACTGCAAAGCAGGAGTGCAAATTTTTTCAAGCAACAAGCTCGAATTCATCCGTAGCCTGTATTATCGAGGCACGAAATATATTTTACTTGACTATTGAGTATTATAAGAACTGTATATTTAATTTTAATAAATAATTCATTTTTTGTATTTATTTGTTGATCTACGTATGCAATAGTTAACATAATGTGAAGTCTTGATTTTTCTTGTCCGTAATAGTACCATTACGCTTAAAAAATGCTGGAACAGGTTGTTACTGTAGGCACTTGCAAAATTCAAATTTTGATGTATATGTTGGGCGCAAAGCGCGAAAACGGCCAATGGTCGATTTTTTTGCTCCTTAGGTTTGTACGTTCTAAAGTAGCCAAAGCCCGAATTTGAATTTAGTTTCCGGCCGTGGCTGTGTAAAATCAGCCAAACCTAGGATTGTGCAATTGGGAAGCGACCAAAGCTGGAAATAACGGTCAATTGTTATTTCCCGTCGCGCGTAATTTGGCGCTTGCGTATAGCAGTATGGTATAGCATTGTGGTGCCAGTCTGAGATTGTTCTTGATGGAGTTTACACGTGTTGTTGCGTGTATGCGTTTACGATGTCTGCTGTAAGTGAACATGAATTTAAGTTGAAATTGGATGCTTATATCCACAAAAGTGAATCGAATAATAAATTCCTCTTAACTCCGTGTAAGTACAATGAACTAATATCCGAGGTAAAAGCTTCTCTATGTAAAACAAGAGAAAAAGAGCCGCTTACGTCATTGGATTATCGACGAGTTAAGAGGTACGACGTTCTAACCATTGGTAATGTCGAAAAACTTATAAAAAAGCGATCGACAAATGAGGATGAATTAAAATATTTTTGCCATACAGAATGAGTTGTATGACATTATTCACAAAGCCCATGTAGATACAGGACACAAACGAACACGGTGTATGGACAAAGAACTTAAAAGAAGATACTGCAATATCACGCGTGATGTGATTGGTATTTATTTAAGCCTATGTGGACAATGTCAGTTAAGAAAAAAACATAAAGGAAAGGGACTAGTGGTTAGGCCAATCTTGAGTAAGAACATGAACTCTAGAGGGCAGGTGGATCTGATTGACATGCAAACCGAAGCAGACAGAGTTTATAAATTTATTTTAAATTACCAGGACCACTTGACAAAATTTGTGTTTTTGAAACCTTTGAAATCCAAAAGAGCTTCGGAAGTAGCTTATAATCTGTTAGACATTTTCTGTATAATAGGTGCTCCTTACATCCTCCAAAGTGACAATGGGAGGGAATTTACAGCAGCTGTAATAAGGGAAGTTGCTGATATGTTTGAAGCTAAAATAGTCCACGGAAAGCCAAGGCCAGGGAAGTGTCGAAAGAACGAATCAGGATGTTAGGGACATGTTGGTTTCTTGGATGGCAGAGAACAAAAGTACTAACTGGGCTGACGGACTGTAATTCGTTCAGTTGAAGAAAAATAGATCGTTCCATAGAGGGATAAACAGAAGTCCATATGAGGCAATGTTTGGGGTTCGTATACGAAATGGCCTGTTGGATTCAGATATACCTCGGGAAACTTTGCAAACTATTACCAGAGAAGAAGAGCTGGAAAACATATTAAATGATAATCCTAATGTAGGCGCTTCCAGCGACTCGGATACAGATGACGAAAATCCTGCAACTTCACATGAAAGCTCCAGCGTTAAGCAAGTTTTACAAAAACAAGTAAGTAATAGTACGTAAGTAGGCAGAATATGCACTTACACGTGTTTTTTTATAGTGTTTCTGTGAGCTGACAATTTATGCGAGATTTGCATTCGCCAAGAAAAATCACACAATCACGTGAAGCATCGTGCACATCGCAAAAAAGGCAAGCTGATGAAATGCTGCAGAGGTCGAGCAAAAAGTTTCCTTCTGTTAGCATTGGCCAAAACGTTTTGATAAGAATTCCAGATGTAGACAGAGGGCGTGTTGCACCAAGAAATGTAATGGCCGTCGTTATGGAACGGAAAGACGAAACTGACCTTTACCAGCTAGGAACACCATCAGGGGTCCTTGACAAATTGTACGCAAGAAACGAATTCCAAGCAACAGAACATAACTTCATCGAAATAGAAAATGTTCCAAGCGAACAGCTTACATTAAGAACCGCCGCTGCAGTAGACTCTCAATCAAAGCAAGGTTTTGTTAAATGTGAGTGTAAAAAGAACTGCGAAAACAAGAGATGCAACTGTTTGCAGAAATAAATAATTATGAAAATATGTTTCTGTTGTTTTGAAGTATTTTATACTGTTTATTTCAAGTACTGTCTATTATAAAACTCATCTTGTTTGGTTTCTCATTGTTGTGAACTTGAGCTTTGTTTTATTTTCTATTTTAATGTTTAACTTGTTCATTTCATACTTATTTATGTATTGTGTTCCTTCCTAAATATATATTTAAGCAAACTATACTACCAGTTTCCATAAAACATGCTTCCAATTTACCTTTGTAGCTTCCTAGCCTTTGTGTGTGCGTGTGCGTGTGTGTGTGCGTGTGTGTGTGTGTGTGTGTGTGTGTGTTTTTTTTTTTTAATTAAAAAAGAATTCTGGTTCCTGCTAGGAAGCTGCCCTGTCAATGATTTCACAACTAGTTTTTAGGTTTCTGTAATATTAAACCAAAAATCGAACATTATTTCCAGCTTTGGTCGCTTCGCAATTGCACAAGCCTAGGTTTGGCTGATTTTAGACGGCCAAAGCCGGGAACTAAATTCAAATTCGGGCTTTGGCTACTTTAGAACGTACAAACCTAAGATTGAGCAAAAAATCGACCATTGGCCGTTTTCGCGCTTTGCGCCCAACATATACATTTTTTCTGTATGTAAATCGGATATCTCACAATATGGAGGAAGGGGTTAGGCATTTGTCAATCTGGCAAATTTGATAGATTAAAGACTCATAAACTGTCACTTTAATATTTCATGGTCATAGCCTGCTAACGCAATTGATTCTGTGCCGTCAAACCAAATGCACACAGCCAAAAAGTGCGGTTATTGTTTCAATATAAGTTGAATGAATTATGACGATCTAAATTGGTCTTTCGGAAAAGATTTAATAAATAATTTACCTTAATACTCAATAAGGCAACTATGTTTTACAATGCATATGTCAGAATTTATATACATTTAGAGCATTTAATAAATTATAACGATTCTAAAATTATTGCAAACCAAATCTTTGAATTATGGAAAATACGATGGAACTTGCTGAATTTAATATGAAAATATAAACGTTCACCCTTGTTACACATAATTAAAATACTTAGCTTTTTTAATGGTATATTTTTATATTTATATTTTAACAATTACAGTTATTGTCTTCAGTAGTGGTAATCTCTTTAAGAATTGTTTAAGATGTTAGAATAAATTTATGAAATATGAAAACACAAACATAAGCCTGCTTTTAATATAACAGTTTTGATAAACGTATAAAGCCAACTATGAAATTTAACTTTAATAAAGAATAACTAGATCCTTAATGAAATTATATATTATTAAATTGCCTTGAAGATGAAAAATCAGTAAACCCTCTTAACGGTCGAAAGCTAACAATGAAAATGTCATAATCAACGAACAAATTTAACAAAATCTAATCAAATTATGATGTAAGTGTAAAGTTGTGAAAAACTTTAATTTGAAATTGATAAAGGCGTCCACAAATAGAAACTTGTTAAAGAACTAGTTATATCTAACAAAGAAATAAGGACTGATACAGAAAAAACGTTAACATTGAAAAGCTGGCATAACTTTTACACTAGTTCTTTTTATCCAAAAATATTTAATGCAGTAGGCTTTGTAATAGTTGTCATATTATGCCATTCAATTTTTGTTTTTGTACGACCGAAATTGAGTTTACAATGGCAAAAATATTGGAAGTGCGTAAATTGATTCTCCAAAAATCTCATGAAAATCCTCTATGGTCAGTCCTTCGAATTGCAAACGAAGCTAAATGAGTAGAAGGGGTACAGAATAGGATGTGACGTCATCAGTAGTGGGGGAGGTCACGCCCACGTGGCCGTGACAATTTTCCCACCCCCATGGCTTCATTTCGGGGTCGTTTTTAACCCCTAGTCTGAATTTTCAACCCCTTGATGGTATTTCCACCCCTTGAAGACATTTTGACCCCTAATTAGAGATCTTTTGGGTGGAGGTCGGCTTCTTTCAAGGGGCGTTTTTCAACCCTTGGCCGAATTTTAGCCCCTAATTAAGGTTTTTTGGGCCATATAAAGAGCCTTTTTGGAGGTCTAACCCCCTGATTAAGGGTGGTGGCTGCCCCTAGCGTGTGGTCTAGCGGCCATTTTGGTAGGGTTAAGAAGGGGGTTAAGAGATAAGGCCCTTGTGGCTTAATTAAGGGAGGGGGGCTAAGACTAGACTACACCCATTCCTTTTACCTGATTGGTTGTACGTGCATTAAGGCGGGCCAAAGTCTAGACCACGCCCCCTTCCTTTTACCTGATTGGTTGAGCCCACCCCTTTGGCTTCTGATTGGTAGCCCCACTACTCAGCAGCTGTGCTCTGATTGGAGGACTAAGTCTCTGAATGAGGCGGGAAATTTTTTTGTATTCTAATAACGGGGACATTGTTTTCAATTATGAGTTATAAACCAGCAATTACTTTAATTATGAGACATAATTAATTAAATTAATTCATCATAACCATTTTAATTAAGCGTCATAATCAAGACCCTCAGCCATTTTGTTTTGGTGGGAAATTTGAAACTATTCTAATAAGGGGGCCTTAATGCTAACTTGTAATACAAGTATAGGTCTTTGGAGCTCGCTCCCAGGACTTCGCCCCTTGTCCAATAATTTCAATTTGTTTGTGGTGCCATCTTGCGGTGTATTTTTAAAAGTACATACAGGTCCCTGTAATGGTTATGGAGGGAAATTTAAACTTGTATTTAAGTCTTTACATTCTACTATAAGGCAGGTATAGGGCTTCGTAACTTGCTTTCGGGGCTTCGCCCCCTTGGCGGGAAATTTGAATCTGTATTTAAGTCTCTACATTCTGATTGTTTATTGCGAGAAGCTTGAACTTGCATTCTAATAAGAGGGCCTAATGCTAACTTATAAGACAGGTATAGGGCTTTGCCCCCTTGTCGAGGCCCTGTTGGTGGAAAATTTGAATTTGTATTTAGGTCTGCATTTTGATTGGTTATGGCGGGAATTATGAATTTGTATTCCAATAAGGGATCTAATACTAACTTGTAAGACAGGTGTAGGGCTTAGTAACTTACTCTCAGGCCTTCGCCCCCTTGACCAAACATTTGAATTTGTTTGTGGCGCCTTCTATATGAGGAAATTTGAATTCGTATTCTAAAAAGCGGGGCCCTATTACTAACTTATAAGACAGGTATAAGGATTTCCAACTTGATTTCGGGCCTTTATCCCCTGACCCCTTTGGCGGAAAATTTGAATTTGTATTTGTCTTTACATTCTGATTACTTATTGCGAGAAATTTGAACTTGAATAAAGGAGCCTAACGCTAACTTATAAGCCAGGTATATAGCTTCAAAACTTGCTTTCGAGCCTTCGCCCCCTGGAGGAAAATTTGAAATTGTATTTAAGGGTCCTATGCAGTGAAACTAAAATTGTAATTTTTTGATATGCAACACACAATACCTAAAATATTTAAAAATTGTTGACATGTATCTCGCCACAGGAGGGCCTTGTAAACTACTCAGACCTTTATAATCCTATTACCGAAAATCAGTAGGTAAATAAATAAAGTGAAAATGTTTAAATGCATTTTAGAAGAACATGTTTAATTTTAATATGGATTACTGGTTAGGTACAAAATTAATGCGCACTACTTACGGTTATATAATTCACTAATTCTATCTGCTGAATAATTATTACATTAATTTTTAATTGTATTTCTACCTACATAGTGATTTTTTATCGATTTAAGCTTCGTTTGGATTCTTCTTTTCTGCCTCCTGCTCGATAGTGAGTCAAATTAGTGGAGTTTTAATGCATTATTTAAATATTGAGTAATGTTAGTAAATTAATAAATACTCATTTTTTTGTTAGTTTTATAACAATGAAGCAATTTTATAACCACAACACCTTCAATCAATAAAAATCACCCCATATGTACCTATCTTATAATTTGTACTTATTGTCAAAGATACACAAATTTATGAAGGACGATGTAAGTAATTAGAATAGTAACAATAATTACAACAAATGTTTCGAACATCAGCTATTCCGTAAGAGGTTATTTTAATTTAGTATACGCGATGATCACTTAGAAATGAATGTCACTTTTTTATTAGTTAGAAAAGTAATGTATTTGTAAACTTGCAGGGCCGGATACACTTCACACAATAATAATAAGTGATAGTATTTTAATTTCTTCACAAATATATCGCCGCCTCATTAAACCGATTTAATTACAATTCTCGAGTTAGTAGCAAATTATCAATACAAGGTATTTTAAAGATCTTTAGCAAAAATATTTCTGAGTTGTAGATTACGACTAATGCGAGAATCTATAATTTCTGGCAAAAGTGCGGAAAAGTAAAATTTTTCTGATTTTGAGCACATATTTTCCCAAAAACTACTATCTTGTGGTACATTTATACATACAAGGTCTTTAGAAGTGTATATAACAAAATAGCACAACGACCTCTGAGTCATTCGCAATTGCCCTTGTATTTGGTACATATAAGCATGATTCTTCTTTAATTTTATTTCATCATTTACGTCGACATATAGATAGGTAATTATTTTTTTATGAATTCCTTCACGAATTTCAATATCGCGAGCAGCGTATGGACATTTTACTTCTATTATAGCATTTTCACCTAATATTAGTCCATCAGGCGAAGCAGCTAAAAATGTATAGTTGTGGTCAATAAACAAACCACATGGTTGTACCGCTTTATTAAATTTGAAACAAAATTGTTTTATAGCTTTTTGCTCATTTAAAACACCATACTCTAATGATTTAGCACCAATTTTGTTTGCATATAAAATAGCTTTGACAGTGGTAACAGTGGATGTCATCGGTCTCATGTTACATATTTTACCAAAATTGCTGGAAGTAAGACGAATAGATTTTTCACGAAACCATTGCGGGTTTGAAGATTGTCCTCTTGTATTCATCTCCACATCTGCAATATCTACCGCATTTAATTCAGACAAAAACTTTGTTTTCAAATTTTCGTATTCTTGACCACATTTATCTTCTACAACATCACATGTTCCATAGTCAGCATCCTCCAACGAAACTTCTCTCTGCCTTTTACGAGATTTTTTAGCAGGTGCAACAGTTTCAAAATGTTGAAAATACTTATTCGTATAGTAACCCAATGCATTTCTGTTTAATTGTCTTTGGATGTATAATACAAATGGTTTTTTATTATAATTTAAAGCAGCAGCATAACATCTGTACTCGTAACTCCCTTTGAGACTAAAATGTACTCTTTTAACCCCTATTGTTTTATTTAACTGGCTGTTAAAACTCTCTGCTGCGTTTGTATGAGAATTGATTAATAAACTGGCCAGATGATTCGCAATTCTATGGACTATTCTGTCAAACTCGTCACTAATGCTGCTTTCTACAAATAGCGGATATAAATTTTCTTCTCCACACTTAGGTCCTTTACAATAATACTTATATTGTCCTACTGAATTGACACACATATCGTGACATCCCATAATATGTTTAGGACCATTTAAAATATCTTCTTTTAAATTTTCTATTTTTATATAATTACATGAATTTTCACACATTCTGTGTCTAGCGGCACTTACTATTGCTGTGCGGAAACGCAGAACATTATTTTTCAAAAAATATTTAATTTTTGGATTTAGTTTTGGAGTTTTTCCTAAATCTCTAATTCTAGTGCAGAAATTTCGTAGTAAATGATTTTTACATTCGATCTTCTCGACAAAAAAGGTTGGTCCGTATGGTTTGGTGACACGAATGTTTCTAGTCACACTACTATCACCGTCCCCAATAATTTTAGCATACTTAATGCCATGTGTATCTAAGGAATTTTTTAGCCCATCTAAAATAATTGCTGATTCCATCGAGGTTGACGTTCCACTCCAATTTTTGAAACATTTGTGATTTTTCAGTGCAACGTTCTCCTTATCTTTATTTTGCTGCTGGCATGTTCTGCAAAATTTATTTTTTACACCTATGTACATTATTAATATTATTATTTATTAATAATTAAATGTATCAGTCATGATAATATTAATGTTTTAAAAATATCACTCATGATTAAATTAATTGTACTATTTACATTTATCATGAGTGATATTTTTAATAATTAATTTTATTATGAGTGATATTTTTAAAACATTACTTTTATCATGACAACATTTTTAAGTAGTGAAAATTAGATTACAGTTGTGTTTAAAGAAAGTCTGACAAAAGATGCATTAAAAAGTAAAACGGCGTTCCATAGAATACTACAATGTTTGTGTGTCTGTGTTGATCTATTTTTATTGTTAAAAACCAATTAAATAAATCTCGCCGATGAACTTCGGCACAACACTTTCTCGTATACTACTTCCCTACAAAAATTATTTTTTTCTTATTCACCCCGTATTTTGCAAATCACTGTATATTTCTACATATTTGGATAGCATGAGAAATTAGCCTTGAAATATTTTAGATTTGTGTTTAAAATAGTGACACATATTAAAAAAATAAAAAAAAATTTTATTTTTAGGCTAAACCGGAAGCGCTAAAAAATATTCCAATATAGCAGTTAGCTATGTATGTCTATTATGTAATTCCTTATTTTGTTATTAGAAGCATAGTTATTAGGGATTGAAATTTTGAAATTTGAAAATTCCTGTGACTATAAAATACTTTCTCTTAGTATATGTAGAGCGCGAGAAAGTAAAAAAATTAATTGTTTAATTATTACTACTTTTTGAGTGACCCTCGTAGGTAATTTTTGTTTTGGAAAACCTACTTACCTTCGCTTCTTCCAGCGTTCTTTTGCCAGATTTTTTTTACTTTTTCGCTGTGCTCCACAGGTTTTGTTACTTTTACTATGAAGACCCATTTTATAACAAATTGTAAAGTATATATACCACCCAATTCGCTCGCGCACACATACACACACAAAACTAATTAATTCAGGTCCTTTATAATATCAAAAACAAATATAAAGCGCAACTAATGAAATCGCGACTTTCTTACACAAAACGACTACTACGAATAAACATGCATAAATTCTGTCTTGAACAAAATTGTGTACTTTTTGGGTCTTTCATTTAAATCTACCTGCGGTGAGTGGTGTAAAGTACTTCACTCAACGATTTTACTGGTATTATCTGCATCTATTGTTCTCTAAATAAGCTGTTGTAAATCATGCTAAAATGACGTGAACAAGACTCTGATTCTTCGTACTTTTGTAATGTTGCTTGCCTATTTTTAAATTTTAATTAATTAACTACAGCTCATATATACGTTTCAAAGAAAAATCTTTTTAACACCGTTTTAGAGTTTATTGTGTTTCACCTGATGCCAAAAATTCAATTTCAAAGAACATACACGTTTCTTATAATCTTATTAGAAAGATTTATGGTTATTTAAAGGTTTTATCAAACTGATCAAATTAAACGTAAATCAGACATAATAGGGTGATAGAAAACAAAGTCCTGCATTACCTGCGTAATTTTTAGCTTTTCAAATGAAAAAACAAAGACACAATCTTATTGTAAAGTTAGCACGGTAATAGACATGACTGCATAGGACCCTTAAGTCTTTGCAGGTTATGGCGGGAAATTTAAATTTGTCTTCTAATAAGTGGGGCCCTAATGCTAACTTATAAGACAGGTATATGTCTTCGACAGTTAAATCGGTAAAAAGACCTATACAACAGCAAATATAACCAAACTTGCCTCTAGGCCTCTAGCAATTAAATAAAGTAAATAAAATAAGAGTAAGGGTTAAAATAAAAACGAGCACTTACCAGGGTTGTTGGCGATAAACGTATTGGGCGAACGCCTTGACAGGGTAAACAGCTGCTTAAAATCACAAGACATTTCACTTCAGGCGAATTGCTCATAACTGAATAATATAAAGTACATAGAGCCTTCCAACAATCATTAATATAAACTAATTATTTTCTGATTTCACCAGTTATGTAACCACAATAACAACCTTTCACTATTCAACTACCAACAATTATTAATATAATGTAATCAACTTTCGCTATTCAATTTCTTCTACCGTCTCTGGGAAAAAACCCCAATTACTTAATTACGAGAAAGGCAAATAGAGCTTGAAAAAAATGCAAAATAATTAGATTACACTTATTTTTAAAAGTAGATTAGTTTGGTCGAAGGCAAGCGAGTAGACCTTTGCTTTTGAGAAACTGCGGGGAATCTTACCCCCAGGAATTTGACCATTTGTTTATCTAACCCAGACATTTCTCTATTTTGAATAACGACTTATACAAAAACAACCTTCATTTCAAAAACGCTGACTTGGTTTAATTTACAGCTTACAAAAACAACTCGCACTTCAAAAACAGACTCCAATTCAATTGAATTAAGGTACAACTTGCAAAAACTAACCCTGAACTCAAAAAAAATGCTGATTTCTGCCAATACTAACCCTAAGCCGTAACTAAAATCGTTAATGCATACTAACTCGTAATCAATCAAATCAATTGTTTTGCCTGATAACACTGTAGAAAATTTAATTATGAGTTACAAGTGCTAATTGGCAGTTATTGATTTAGCTCTTGCCCGTAGACGTACCGCTTGTTCTTGTTTTGCATTAAATCGAATAAGGCTGACAGAAGCTGATTTCAAATCAGACAAAAAATCCCTCCAATTAGATTACACTTATTTTCTAAAAGCAGACTTGATTGTTTGTGACGTCTCTAGACATTGATCACGACTTTACCTAGTAGTCTTTAAAGCAGATTTGCGACACGGTCTAGTTATGTATTTGTAAACTAGCGAATGTTTTCTGTAATAGAAGTTGATCGTGCGCGTCTCTCCATCGTCTTTCTCGTCACCCTCGCCCCTCTCGTTTCCCTCGTCTCTATCGTTCCTCACGTATCTCCCGTCTCTTATCCATCTCGCCTCTCCCGCTTCTCATCTCTCTCTTTCTTTCTCTCTCGCGCGCGCTCTCTCTCTCGCTCTCCTCCCACGGCTATCTCAACTAACTAACTAACTAGCACCCTTCTCCGTCCTCTCGCTCGTTCCTCACATCTCTCTCGTATCCCCCGTCTTTCTCGCCCATCTCGCCTCTCCCGCTCCCCACCCCCCTCTCTCTTCCTCTCCCTACGAGAGAAACGGGAGAATGGAGAGAGACGGGAGAAACGGGGAAGGCAAGAGAGAGAAAGGAGAAAGACGATATAAACCAGATAGACGAGAGAGATGAGAGAAGCAAGTTAAACAAGAGAGGCGAGGGCGACGAGATAGACGAGAGAAACCAGATAGACAAGATAAACTGGAGGGGCCAGAGAGGCGAGAGAGATGAGAGAAGCGAGAGAAACGGCAGAATCGAGAGAGACGAGGGAGGCGAGCGTGACGAGATTGACGATAGAGCCCAGAAAGAGATGAGAGAGACAAAAGAGATGAGAGAGACGAGAAAGGCGAGAGAGAGAGACCAGAGAGAGAGAGAGAGAGAGAGACATGAGAGAGGCGAAAGAGACGAGACACACGAGAGAGGCGAGAAGTACGTGAGAGATGAGAGAATCGAGAGAGACGGGATAATCGAGAAGCTAGGAAAAAGAGAGAGGCGAGAAGAACGAAAGAGAACAAAGAGGCGAGAGAGATGAGAGAGACGAGAGAGGCGTAAGAGACGAGAGAGGCGAGGGAGGCGGGAGAAACGAGAGAAACGGGAGAATGGAGAGACGGGAGAAACGAGAGAGACGAGAAAGACGATAGAAACCAGAGAGGCGAGAGAGATGAGAGAAGCGAGTGAAACAAGAGAGACGAGATAGATGACAGAGACGAGATAGACGAGAGAAACGGGAGGGACCAGAGAGGCGAGAGAGACGAGAGAAACGTGAGAAGCGGGAAAATCGAGAGGTATGAGGTAGGTGAGAGTGACTGGAGGGAAGAGATTGACGATAGAGACCAGAGAGACATGAGAGACGAGAGAGATGACAGAGACGAGAGAGACGAGACAGGCGAGAGGGATGAGAGAGACGAGTGAGAGCACAGAGGCGAGACAGATGAAAGAAGCGAAGGAACTGAGAGAGACGAGAAGGCCGAGATAGGCAAGAGAGGCAAACAGGACGAGACAGGCGAGAGGGACGGGAGAGACAAGAGAGGCGAGTTAGAGACGAGAGGCACGAGAGAGACCAGAGAGGCGAGAGAGATAAAAGAAGCGATGACAATGAGAGAGACGAAAGAGAGAAGAGGGACGAGATAGGAAAGAGAGGCGAATAAGGCGAGAGAGACGAGCGGGACGGGAGAGACGGGATAGAGACGAGAGACGATCGAGATGAGAGAGACGAACGAAACGAGAGAAACGGGAGAGACCAGAGAGGCGACGGGAGAATCGAGAGAGACGAGGGAGGCGACAGAGACCAGACAGATAAGAGAGACGAGAGAGACCAGAGAGGCAAGAGAAATGAGAGAAGCGAGGGAAATGAGAGAGATACGAGAGAGGCGAAGGAGATGAGGCACACGAGAGAGACGTGAAAGACGTGAGAGATGAGAAAAGCGAGAGACGAGAGAATCGAGAGAGACGGGAGAATCGAGAAGCTAGAAAAACCAGACAGACGAGAGTGACGAGAGAGACCAGAAAGGCGAGAAAGATGAGAGAGACGATAGAGTGACGAGAGAGGCGAGAGAGACGAGAAAGGCGAGAAAGACGATATAAACCAGAGAGGCGAGAGAGAGAGAAACGAATGAAACAAGAGAGCCGAGAGGGGCGAGTGAGACTAGAGGGACGAGACAGATGAGAGAAGCGAAATAACTGAGAGAGACGAAAGAGACGAGATAGGCAAGAGAAGCGAATAAGACGAGAGAGACGAGCGAGACGAGAGAGGCGAGATAGAGATGAGAGAAGGACGAGAGATGATCGAGACGAGGGAGCCAGACGAAACGAGAGAGACGAGAGAGATTAGAGAAGCGAGTTAACCAAGAGAGACGAGATAAACGAGAGAAACTGGAGAGACCAGAGAGGCGACAGAGATGAGAGAAGCGAGGTAAACGCGAGAAACGGGAAAAACGAGAGGAATGAAAGAGGCGATGGAGACGGGAGAAACGAGAGAAACAGGAGAATGGAGAGAGACGGGAGAAACGAGAGAGACGTGGGAGACGAGACAGACGATAGAAACAAGAGAGACGAGATAAACGGGATGGATCAGAGAGGCGAGAGAGATGAGAGAAGCGAGTGAAACGTGAGAAACGGGAGAATCGAGAGACGAGGGTGTCGAAATAGACTAGAGATGAGAGAAGCGGAGGAAGCGAAAGATACGAGGGAGACTAGAGATGTGAGATAAGCGAGAGAGATGGGAGAAACGAGATGCTAGAAAACCCAGGGGAGACGAGAGACCAGAGAGGCGAGAGTGACGAAAGAGATGAGAGAAGCAAGGGAAATGAGAGAGACGAGAGAGCCGCGAAGGATAAGATTGGAAAGAGGGACGAGAGGCGACAGAGATGGTATAAGCAAGAGAAACGTGAAAAACGAGAGAAGCTGGAGAATCGAAAGGGACGGGAGAAACGAGAGAAGATAGCAGATGGAGATCAGAGAGGCGAGAGAGACGAGAGAAGCGAGGGAAACTAGAGAGACGGGAGAGCCGCGAAGGACGAAAGAGGGCTGAGAAAAGCGAGGGAAATGAAAGAGACGTAAGACACGAGTAAGACGAGAAATATGACCAGAGACGAGAGAGCCGATAGACAGGTCAGAGACGAGAGACCAGAGAGGCGAGAGAGATGAAAGAAGCGGGGGAAATGAGAGAGAGGGGAAAGAGACGAGACACACGAGAGAGATGAGAGAAGCGAATGAAACAAGAGATACGAGAGAGACGATAGAAACGGGAGGGACCAGAGAAGCGAGAGAGATGAGAGAAGAGAGATGAGAGAAGCGAGAGAAACGGGAGAATCGAGAGAGACGAGAGAGACCAGAGAGATGAAAGAAGCGAAGAAAATGAGAGAGACGAAAAAGGCAAGAGAGGCGAACAAAACGAGAGAGGTGAGAGGGACTAGAGAGACGAGATAGATGATAGACGCAAGGGAAATGAGACAGAAGAGATACACGAGAGAGATGAGAGAGGCGAGAGAGACGAGAGGGACCAGAGAATTGAGAGAGATGGAAGAAACTAAGGAAATGAGAGAGACGAAAGAGACGAGGACGAGATAGGCAAGAGAAACGGGAGAGACCAGAGAGGCGACAGAGATGAGAGAAGCGAGAGAAACGGGAGTATAGGAAGAGGAGAGAGACGGAAGACGCGGGAGAAATGAGAAAAACGAGAGAGACGAGAGTGATGAGAGGAACGAGAGAGGCCATAGAGGTGAGAGAGATGAGGGATACGACAGAGACGAGAGAAGCGAGAGAGACGAGAAATGCGAGGGACACAGGAGAATTGAGTGAGACGAGAAAAACGAGAATGCTGAGAGGGACGAGGCAGAAAATAGAGACCAGAGAGGCGAGAGATGAGAGAATCGAGGGAAACGAGAGAGACTGGAGAAACCAGAAAGTCGAGGGGCGAGAGAGTCGAGAGACGAAAGAGGCTAGAGAGGCGTGAGGGCTGAGAAACGCGAGGAAAGTGAGAGAGACGTAAGACACGAGTAAGACGAGAGAGATGACCAGAGACGAGAGAGACCAGAGAGGAGAGAGAGATAAAAGAAGCGAAGCAAATGGGAGAGACGAAAGAGACGGGAGGGACGAGATAAAGACGAGAGAGGGACGAGAGAAGGACCAGAGAGACGAGAGGGCTAAGAAAGGTGAGGGAAATGAGAAAGACGTAAGACACGAGTAAAACGAGAAAGATGAGCAGAGACGAGAGAGACAATAGACGAGAAAGGCGGGAGAAACGAGAGACAGGTCAGAGACCAGAGAGGCGAGAGAGATGAGAGAAGCGGGGGAAATGAGAGAGAGGTAAGAGAGGCGAGAGAGACGAGACACACGAGAGAGGCGAAAGAGAGCGACGATAGAGACGTGAGACGGGAGATATGAGAGAGACGAGGGAGGCCAAATAGACTAGAGGGGTAAGAGTAGCGGTGGAAACGAAAGATACGAGGGAGAATCTAGAAAACCCAGGAGATACGAGAGACCATAGAGGAGAGAGTAACGAGAGAGATGAGAGATGCGAGGGAAATGAGAGAGACGAGAGAGCCGCGAAGGTCAAGAGAGGCGAGAGAGATTGTATAAGCGAGAGAAACGTGAAAAACGAGAGAAACTGGAGAATGGAGAGAGACGGGAGAAACGAGGGAAAATATCCGACGGAGACCAGAGAGGCGAGGGAAACGAGAGAGACGGGAGGGTAGTGAGGGACTAGAGAGACTAGAGAGACCAGATAGGCGAGAGGGCTGTGAAAAGCAAGAGAAATGAGAGAGACGTAAGGCACGAGTAAGACGAGAGAGATGACCCGAAACGAGAGAGGCGAGAGTGACGATAGAGACCAGAGAGTCGAGAGGGACGAGGCAGATGAGAGAAACGAAAGGCGAGAGGGACGAGAGAGACCAGAGGGGCGAGAGAGATGAAAGAAGCGAGGAAAATGAGAGAGGCGAAAGGGACGAGATGGGCAAGAGAGGCGAAAAACACGAGAGGGACGAGATAGACGAGAGGCGCGAGATAGAGAGGAGAGAGGGACGAGAGAGATGAGAGAAGCGAGAGAACTGAGAGAGAAGGAATACACGAGAGACGAGAGAGACGGTAAAGACCAGAGAGGTGAGAGAGATGAAAGAAGCTAAGGGAATGAGAGAGACGAGAGGGATGAGATAGGAAAGAGAAACAGGTGAGACCAGAGAAGCGACAGATATGAGAGAAGCGAGAGAAACGTGAGTATCGAAAGAGAAGAGAGACGGAAGACGCGGGAGAAACGAGAGGTGAGAGAAAGACACGAAAGGGATGAGAGACCAGAGAGATGAAAGAAGCGAAGAAAATGAGTGAGACTAAAGAGACGAGAGGGACGAGATAGACAAGAGAGGCGAACAAGACGAGAGAGAAACGAGAGAGGCGAGAGGGATGAGAGAAGCTAAGAGAATGAGAGAGACGAACTAGACGAGTGGGACGAGATCGAAAGAGAAGAGTGACGGAAGACGCGGGAGAAACTAGAGAGACCAGACAGGCGAGAGAGATTAAATAGACGATAGAGACGAGGGAGACGGGAGAATAGAGTGTGACGGGAAAAACAAGGGAGGCGAGGGAGACGAGAAAGACGATAGAAACCAGAGAGGTGAGAGAAACGAGAGAGACGGGTGAGCCGCGAGGGACTAGAGAGACCAGATAGGCGAGAGAGGTGAGAGAAGCGAGAGAAACGTGAGAGAAGGGCGAAACGAGACGAACGAGACGAGATAGGCGATAGAGATCAGAGAGATGACAGAGGCGACGGAAACCAGAGAGACGAGAGTATCGAGAAAAGCGGGAAACACGAGGCTTTTTTATTTTCCCCCGGAAATTTGTCCATTTCCAGTAAAGACTTAGTGTGTTCAAGCTTCTTTATAATGTAGGGCCCATTTTGCGAGAGGTATCTCCGATAAGACAGCCCTCGTATGTAAAATAATATCGCGATATATTCGTATATTGACAGCAATGTCGAAGGCTATCTCATAAGATGTTAGATCAATTTGGTATTTTTGGATTATGGTTGGTTTTAGCGAACTGCAAGTTAAACCAAACCAGTATTTTTGAATTGTAAGCTGGTTTTCGCAAGCTGTAAGTTATGATTTAATTGATTAATTTGATTGATATTGATTTGGTTGATTGAGATTAAATTTATTGAAATTGTTTTTCCACGCCTGTGCCCTCGCGTTTAGGAACAGTACCAGTTCTGAGTGTCGGTCAGCCTTATCTAAAAGTAAGCGGTCGCTCATAGGAGCTAGGTATATACAGTGGGAGAATCGTTACCTGAAGGTTATTAAGAATCGTTTGCTCAGCTTCGTGTGTGATTTGATTGAGACTACTTTGATTAATTGAATTGATTGAGCGTGATTTGTTTGAGCTTGGTTTGATTAATTGGCTTGATTACTTTGATTTGAGAGAGAGGGGTGGAAGAGGGTGGGGGGAGACGGAGATAGAGGATAGCATGATATTATTATTATTATTATTAGAATATTATTAGAATGATATTTCAAATTTCCAAACCAAAAGAAAATGGTCTGCAAAATTTCATTGACTCATAATTAAAATCAAATTGGCTGCAGAATTTTGTGTCGAAGGCCCTAGAACAGTAGTCCTCAATTACATTTGTTCGGGGTCCATTTTGGATTTTCTAAAGTCCGCCGCGGGCCGGATAGTTTCCTTCGCTATATGTTTTAGTCATTAGTGTTAACAAATTAAAAGTAACATGCGACGTCTCTACTTCATCAATTAAAATAAATTATTATTACGTTTTTTCTTTCTAACGGAAGGAAACCTTGGAAACAAATTTTAACAAACAGAAGTACTGAAAATTGTTTATTATCATAAGACACCTTTAAATAAAAATTACAACGTAAGAACAAAATTTAAAAAATACATCATTGAAATAATGTGATGTATGTGTAATGAAATGAAAATCAGATGAACAAAAAATCAAAACTGTTATAAAACACATTTTAATGAGAAAAGTGGTACTTTTTACTTTCAACAACTTTCTTAAAGTTTGGAGTTGAATTTGTACAACTGATTCTCATCAAGTTGTTGAGATGATTGTCTGTCAGGCGTGATCTAAAACGGTTTTTAATAAAGTTCATTTTAGAAAATGCTGACTCACACATATATGTTGAGCCAAACATTGTACATAGTTGAACTGCCAATTTCTTCAATTCTGGGTACTTTTTTGCGCTTACATGCTGAATCCAAAACTGGTCACAAGAAAGGTCTTTGGGGACTTCACTAAATTTGTTCTTCAAGCCGATCTCTTCTTGAAACTCAACTAACTCCATTTGCAAGGCAGCTTTGCTTGACTGAAAAATTTGCGCTGCTTCACTCGCCCAGTCACCATTGGATTTTAAAGAGAAGCAATTGTTCAAAACTTGTACAACATTTCTTATTATTTTCCCAAAATCAGAAAATCTACTTTCAAACTCAACTTTTAAGAAATTCTCAAATGGTTCGATATCAATATCATTGGTTTCAGCACAGATAGATTTGAGGTTAGGAAAGTGCAACCGTTCATCAGTGATATCTTCACACCAGATACCAATCTTATTTGAAAAACTCCTAACTTCCGACAGAAGTTCACATACAAGCAGTCCTTTTCCTTGCAGCTTCAAGTTAAGCAAATTCAGATGTCTGAAGATATCTGTTAGAAAGGCAATTGTCGCTACACTCCGCTCTGTCTCAAGTAGGAAGTCTAAATATTCACTTGCAATGTCTTCATTACACTCAGACAAAAAACCTTTATATCTTCAATGACTGCAAAAAATCGCTGAAGGACCAAACCCTTACTCAACCACCGAACATTGTTATGAAGAACCAAATCGTCAAAATGTGCATTAGTTTCTTCAAGAAGGGCTTTGAACTCGCGGTGGCGTAGTGACGACTTGTAGCGTATGAAGTTGATGATCTTAATTACAACTTGCATTTTACGTTCAAGAGGAGCACTCAGTTTGCAGCACAGAATAGTTTGATGAATAATGCAATGGTAGAATAGTACACTTTCATTGAATTTCGGATCGGTTTGTATACGACCAACCAAACCTTTGTTTTTCCCAGCCATTGCAGGAGCACCATCTGTTGTTACGGATATTAACTTTTTCAAATCTAAATCAGTATTTTCAAAAAACTCCATTAAAACTTTGTACAAGTCTTCTCCACGAGTTTGACCTTCCATTGGTATAATAGTTAAAAGTTCTTCAACAAACTGCCCTTTAGTGTTATCTAAAAATCTCACAAAAACTAATAGCTGGGCCTTATCAGTGATGTCACATGACTCGTGTATGGCCAATGCAAAACTTTCACTATCTACCAAAACTTGTTTTAACATTTTATTGTTTTCATCTGCTAACAACTCTGTATTTCTAGTATTTGTGGCTGCAGAAAGTGGAATGCGACTAATAGTCTCAACAACGTCCTGTTTGGTTTCAAATAATGCGTTCCCTGCCTCTAACATGCATTCTTTTACTATTTCTGCATCAATGAAAGGTTTCATATGTTTTGCGAGAGTCCATCAAATGCGCAAAGAAACTTCTGCACACTGTTCTTGTGCTGTCATGGCTCGATTTAATATTTTAGTGGAAGTTGAATAACTGGCACATAAGGAATCAACTTTTGATTTGCGTAGATTGCTGCCGATTGGAAATTTTGTATCAAAGGACTTGTGTTTTGTCTCAAAGTGGCGTTTAACGTTCGCACTTTCGACAACAGATACAGTTTGTTGACAAATCAAACACACGGGTACGGCACCAGCTCGATTTGGAAGTATGAACAAATATTTATTAGTCCATTCTGATAAGAACTGCCTATTCTCGCTGTCAACTTTTCTCTTCTTACCTTCCATTGTAGCAGCTGATAAACTGCAACACTTGCAACAACACCAAACAGCACGCTAAATACAATAAAAGTGCAGTATACAAAGCAGCACTGAACTAATACTCACTACCAGACAACAGACGACTGACTGGTGACAGACAGCGGCATCAGTGACAGTCGGTGATCTGGCCGGGCGAGTCCAATTCGGGGGGAGGTCGTTGCATTGGCCGGCGGGCGATTCCAATTCAAGGGAGGCCGGTGCGTATTCATTGCAATCGAATATTCGATTGTAATGAATGCTCGAAATCACTCGCTAAACTCAGTATAGCGAAGCTTATGATAAATAAAAGCTTGATTTAACTTCGGAGTAGTTGATAGCTATCCGTAATTTCCGTTTTTTACATTAATTTTAATTACTTGTCAAACATGTTCGGAGGGCGGTTCCAAACGGGTTCGCGGTCCGGACCTGGCCCGAGGGCCGCCATTTGAGGACCACTGCCCTAGAACAAGTTCTGGAGTGTTATCAATGGGTGAGAACAGTGCAGGAGTCTTATACAGGGGCGAAGACCCGAAGGCTAGTTCCGTATAGGAGGCCTATACCTGTCTTATACGTTGCATAAGGGCCCCACACAATTTCAAATTTCCCCGCCATGGCCGAAGGATTTAATTATGGCTCATAACTAAAATAAATGACTCATAATTAAAAACAAAATGGCCGCGGAATTTGATTATGCCTAACGATTATAGGAATCACAATCAAATCTACATTTCAAAATATACTACTACCCGATTACAGAAAACATTCATTATCTTTAAAGATACACCGTTAGATGGCGTCATAATCAGGGGGCCTTGCAAGGGGCGACGACTCTAAAATAAGATTAGTATTCTTAGAATACATTTTATAGCAAAATTTTATCGTGGCACAAACTCATTTGCACCTGTTACGGACTATTATTGTAAAACATCGAAAGGGATCGTTTTCCCTCTTTGAATGCGATTATTTTCAAATCTGAAATACATGTAATTCAACTTCTAAGAATACATTTTATCGCGGTACAAGCTCATTTGCACCCCTTACGGACTATTATAATAATACGTCAAAAGGGATCGTTTTCCCTCTTTGAATGCGATTATTTTAAAATCTAAAATGCATGTTATTCTATGTCTAAGAATACATTTTATAGCAAAATTATATCGTAGCACAAACTCATTTGCACCCTTTACTGACTATTAGTTTAATACTTAAAAAGGGGTACTTTTCCGGCTTTGAATGCGATTATTTTAAATCTAAAATGCATGTTACTCTATCTCTAAGAATACATTTTCTAGCAAAATTATATCGTAGCACTAACTCATTTGCACCCTTTACTATTAGTGTAATACTTAAAAAGGTGTAGAACAAGTTTAGTATTCTTACATCTTATAAATTTATCGTGACACTCATTTGCACCCGTTACGGACTATTATTGCAATACATCAAAAAAGATCGTTTTCCCTCTTTGAATGCGATTATTTTAAAATCTAAAACGCATGTTACTCTATCTCTAAGAATACATTTTATATCAAAATTTCATCGAAAAGGAAAAAAGGGAAAAGGTCACGTATTTCATTCCCTCCCCAAGGGAGAGGGCGGCTGTTTAAACTTTCCAAGGTCCTTCAGCCACAATCATGGATTCCCAGCATACATTACGTATATATGCATGGTGGGATTCAGGATAGGTGTGGTCAGGATAGGATCGGAAGGAACGGAGTTAGGATTCTGATGAGGAAAATACTACCCCAGCATTCGCCTAAGTAGCCGCGCATGGTGTCCATATACGCAGTGACCATGCCGGAACATGTGTATGAGAAAAACCTCCTGAAAAAACCTCATACAAGGTATACGGTAATCGGAATCGAACCCATTACCTCCCGAACGCTAAGCAGGTCGTAACACCACTACTCCACTAACTCGGTCACAATATTTCGTCGTTGCACAAGCTCATTTGTGGACTATTATTCAAATATTCTGGGTAAGGTGTCGTTTTGCTCCCTTCAAAGACTGTTACTTATAATTTACTTTCCATTTTATTGATTGCGTGGTGGGTATTAATTAATGTTTTGTTTTGGATGCCATATTTGGTGTTATTTTTGTTTACATTAGCGTTAGATGTTCGTTAACTTTTTTGGGGTTAACTTATCTGGTCCACTGTAAAAAATTATTTCTCAAATCTGAAGCTATAATAATAACTTCAGCGAGGTAAATTACAATGTTGCAGGACCTCTTTCCTACCATTAACAGTTTGTTTTTCACTGAGTCGTTAACATAATCACCCTATATTGCCAAAGACCACTCCATTAACTAATTCGTTTATAGCCCTCATAGTCAAGAACAAATTTGAGTGGAGTATACACACACACACACACACACAGATATATATATATATATATATATATATATATATATATACAGGGCGCTTTATTCAAACCTTACTGTAAAAGTCTTAAAAATAGAACATATTGTGGTGACGATAAACCGTATATCACGCAGTAACACTTTTAGTTTTTGTTTAACCTTTCTTAGTTTAAGATTTATTAAATAGTTTCAGTTCCTGTAAGTATATCTGATAATTTTAATTGAGTTCTAGAATTTAAAAAATGGTGTCTATTTTGTACATTTATTTATTTGTTATGGAATGGAAGTTGTAAGTACACTTCTGTTCACTGAAAAAGTATACAACGTAAGCATTGCTATAAGAATCATTTTATTAGCTTAAAAGATAAAAATAAATAACTAGATCGAATCCGTAATCCAAAGTATAACAAAAGCAAATAAACAGATTAAATAAACAAATAACTAGCTCTAATTTGTAATCGAAATCCCAATTAAAAATAATTAAATACTTTTTCTTTTCTCAAATCAATAACAGCAAGTCGCGTAGGGCACAATCTAATTTAAATACGAAGTACGAATTTTTTGAATAGATTTTTATCGGTTTGAATATTAATAATAAACAAAAATAATAATACCTAATCTAAACAGTAGAATTTTTCTAATGTGTGAAATGGTTCTTTAAATAAACAAAAAGGACGCATAAATAATATTTAGGAATGCTATAAAATTGAATTTCTACGAAAAATACGGTTCCTTTAAATCCATGCCAGATGATTGTTGAAACTCATATCGTTTTGACACAAATATACAGGAGTGCTTCCTCCAATCTGCAACCAGCTCGTAACCGATTCGTTTCAGACAGTAGAAATAAAAAAGAAAATTAAAATCTACGGTTACCGTAGATTTAAAAAGAAATGGAAATAAAAAAGAAAATTAAAATCTAAAAGAAAATTAAAATCTACGGTAACCTAGGTTACCGTAGATTTTAATTTTCTTTTTTATTTCCATTGTTTGATATGACCTTGTTACTGATTGGAGGAAGCACTCCTGCACATAGCTTCTCGTCAAATATACGAGGCAGGTTCAATAAATACACTTTCGAGAGCTGTAGCACGAATGTTACTTTTGCTATAACCGCAGAAAATTGCATAAGTCGGCCGCCGGTAATGTTGGTGTCTACTGTGACAGTTGACTCGTGATATTCGTAGAATGCGCAGTCGTGTGCGTTTCTGTATGGCAGGTCGTATTGTTGGAGCGTCCAAGACCGATCACCAAGCAGTAATAGTTTTTAAACGCTGAGGACAACTCAGTTATGGTGAACAGTGTCCACAGTCGTGGAATATGGTGTCGGAAGTTCAGTAATGGACGACAATCGACAGCGGATTTGCCAAGGCCGGGCGCACCTCGGCATGCGAAGAGTGACGCCAATGTCGCTGCTGTGCGAGCAACCCGGATCTGTCACCCTGTGACTTCCATGTCTTTGGACCATTGAAGAAGGCACTCAAGGGACAGCAATTCCAGTCGGACGCTGAAGTCCAGCAGGCAGTGCAGTTTTGACATGGTTTCGTCTACAGCCAAAGGAATGGTACGACACCGGTATACAGCGTCTTGTGAAGCCGTGGGATGCCTGTCTGTGTAGTAATTGCAATTTTGTTTAGTTTAAATAAACTACTTATAAGTACCACTGCTCGAACGTGTATTTATTGAACCTGCCTCGTAGAATACAAAAGAAAAGCCGTAAATCAAAAGAAAAAAAACTCTCTGTATGAGTAAATTCTGGGTACAGCTTGCAGACTACCTGGTAAGTCTTTGAACATTTTTCTTTTTTTTTCAAATTTAAAAGTGAACGAAACTTTTATTTTTGATGCTATATTAAATTTTAAGTTTAATTGTAACATTATATTTCATATTGTTCTATATTATGTTTTTCTTTGTCAGCAAATTTAAAATCTAGTCTAATTTTTACCATTGTTACTGTATTTGATTTTAATTTTAGTTGATTGATCCTAAAAGTATGCAATTAAAGTCGGGAGGCCTAATGGGGTGATAGTCATTATTTGTTATTGCCCTTCAATTGAAAAAAGCGAAATTTAAAAAATAGAAAAGATAAGTTTCACGACAATAATAAAACAGATTTGATTAGTTTAAAATGGCAATAATACGCAAGTTGAAACCTAAATTATATACCAAAATAAACAATTTATTTCAATCACCATGCTGTCAACACCTACGAAACTATAACCATAAACAGATTGGGGTAGTACTATACAACTTATCCTTTTAATTAGGTTAATGAATATCCTGTTTTGCTTTCAGTACAATTATCATATTCAGCCATCGTACAAAAAAAATTTCTTTTTCTTGTATGATGCAATGTAAACTAATTAAAGTTTCCTTTTCAGGTCTAATATTTTACTACTTCATAGGTGGAAGGTATGCATACCCCATGCCGCCCGGTGCAATACCACCACTTTCACATGGGTTCCTTAATATTCGTGCTCCAATTTTCTGAGTTCGGTAAGGGTTGCCGGTCACTATCTCCTTTATTCCTTATGTACTCGTCAACACGCACCAACCAAGCGTGGCGTTTTAACGGCGAAACCCTTAAAATGACGAGTTCTAAAACAGACGCTATATCTCAGGCGCGTAGTGCGGGATGCTCACTCTCACATCGATCCGTCCCAACGACTTCGGGTGAGGGGGGTTCGTCACCGCCAAAATAAAATTCTGCCCCATTTGGATAGGACTCATGCGAGACCTCTGTCTTCGAAAGTACCAACATTCGGATACGTTACTGCAACATACGTGGCATCAGGTCGAATCTTAATGCTGTTCACAAACACCTTGAACAAGTGCAACCGAACATTCTGTTTCTATCAGAAACACAAGTCTCCCCTGGAAGCACTGATTCGCCTGACCTGTAATTTCCTAGATACAACCTCCACCCTAACTTTCGCCTTAAAGGCGGAGTATGTGCGTATACCAAGGACAACGTAGGTTGTAAGAGGACGTCCACTTTAGAAAACAACAAATTTGATGCGATTTCGTTCAAACATTCTAGGCCCCAATTTGTTAAATTCTACTGTTGTTTGTATAGGTCTCCCAATGATAATAACTTCCAAGGTATTTTTGAATACCTTAGTCTGAAAATAGACTACCTCTTATCACAGTTTCCATCTTGCAATATTTCAATTTAGGAAGATTTTAATGCCCACAACTCCAATTGGCTTCAATTTTCATCTACCACTAATCCCAATTACTTGCATAAACAATTTCCAGAAAATCTTTCTGTATTTGTAATTTTTGTCTCCATCAGTGTCCTTGAAATTGATCTTCCTGCATTACCGTTGCACGTATTCCACTTTGAAAAGCATTAGCTTGATTATTGTTTTATTTTTTTTTTTGGCTTTTCAAGAATAGGTAACCATTCAAAATGTAGGTACACCTTTTCTGAATAGTTTTAATGAACTGGTTACCTCAGTAAAATTTGGTACATACCTTCTTAAATAATTCAATAAACCTAGAATTCTTTGACTGTAGTGGGACTTTCAAAAGAATTTATAGCCACAACCCTATCTGAATTTGGTTTGATACAAACTACCAAATTCATGCACCATACATTTTTATTTAATTTTGATCTATTAAATTTTATATTTTACATTCTGGCCCTATTCATTACATTCTATAATGTGTTATTAAGATCAATTTCATTCTCAGCTGTAATTAGTATACAATCAAAGTATATAGTTACATCTGGGGTGTCCCCATTATTACTTTCCATTAACTGTTGAAATAAGCCAGGGAGTCGGGAGAGTGGACACTAAATATAAAATTTGATAGACGTATCAGCGCCCTCATACAACTTTGGACGAAGTATTTACTATACGGGCGCAAAATTCAAGCTTAGAATTACTTTAAATTTTGAAATCATCTTACTTCAAATCAATTAAGTTTATTCAAAATTAAAATTTATATGAACGAAACACATTTAAAACGTATATCGCGTATAAACAGTAAGAAACTGAAAGTAATAAAAATTTAATTTTTTTAAGCAAAAGTGCAATTTGCCACATCTTGTGGACTCTCAAATTCACTTTTGCCAAAATATAAGTGATAAACGTCAGGATGTAAACATACTTAGGTAATCAATTTATTTCAATCAAGATAGTTATTATTAACTACAGGGATAACATGTTTTCACGTCAATAAATCACAAATCACCTTGACACTACCATTTCAATTGAGCACGATCAATTTTGCACTGCACAAAAGGCGACCAAAAATTGTAAATAAACAAAAAAGACACTAAACCTTCAAATGCCATATATGCAAAAACAACAAAAAATCAAAAATTATAATCTCAAAACCAAGTACGTATTGTACTGTGACAGTTATCTGTTATTTGTTACTTATAAGTGCCCTCTATTACCTTGGGTGGAAGTAAACTTATCTGAAGAATGGCTAAACGAGTGTCCACTCTCCGCTCCCTCTCTAGTTCAACTGCATTCAAAATGCCAAAAGGGAGTCTATTAAACTTAAAACATCCAAAACAGGTACTAAATATACATAATGGACCAGATTCCTCATCTAATTCTATGTAAGTATAACCATCTATTAAATCAATCACAGTGAAAGATTTTTTACCACCCAACTTTTAACATATTTCATCTAATGTTGCCATCCCATCAAAATTTCTTTAAATTGCTTTATTTAACTGTTGGGGATCACGACACAGACCTGTCACCATTACTGTTTTCTATAATTACTAAGTTTTTAGCTTTTCCAAGCCATTTAATTTTGATTTTACCCTGTCTTTAATTCCTAGTGGCACAGATCTTGGAAATTTAGCAACAGGTACACAATCTTTCTTGAACTTACTTTATACTTGTTTCTAATTTTACCTAATTCTTCAAAATTTGCTTTATAATTGTCTATAAAATCATCTGTTTGCCCTAATTTGTCAACTATGCTAAGAAATCCAAATTTGCAATTTCAGTCTCTGTATCAACAATCACAAATTCTAATACATTGTATTGGATCTGTTATCTAATTTACATTTTATAACATTTATTTGAATATTTTCATTCCCCCTCTTAAAATCAGTGCTAATACTACTTACAATTATGTTATCTATTTGTAGAATTTCCTCAACAACTTCATTAATTTCCTTCATATTTCTAACTCTACAAGATATTGCAAAATAATTCATTAATCCACATTTGTTACATTTTTTCCTAATGCGATATATCCATTTTTTCCTTAATCTCTCGATACCTTTTTCCACATTTTTTCATTGACTTCAATTTTTTCATATGGGGTCAAACTGGCATCAACTTTTCTTATATTTTTCCCCCTCACTAATAATACATTAGTATGCTGCACAGCCTTTACTTGACTTTTAATAATTTCAACTGTGCTGCATTCGGTTTTTGATTTCAATAAATCTTCTCTCAATTATAGTCTTTCTTGTAAAAATTCTTGCCTACTATTCTGAGCAAAATTCAGTCTCATATAAGACTCTTTTTGATCTCCAAATTCCCAGTTTAGGAAAACAGATGCCACCAGATTATTTATTTTGCTAAGAAAAATTTTTACAAAGACATTTAAAATATAATTCTTTGTTTAGTAATTTTCAAGGTATTCTCGAAATGTGCTTTATTGCTTTCTATAAAGTACCTTAATTTGTAAACTGATTTTATCCAAAATTTAATAGAAGTAATACATTTGTGTAAAAACTCTAAATATGGAGTTTTATTAAAATCGTATTATCATGTATGCAGACACACAAGCAAACATTAACTTGAGAATGGTCCAGGTTTTAAAAATGCTGAAAATTTGTAAATCCATTGAAATCTCAACATTAATTATTTTTACAAAAACAACAGTTTACTTATTATACAGTTTTGCACATAAGTAAGAATGTTGCTCATAACGCATACACTGTCATATTTTTGATACTCTGTATGAAAACTACTATAGTGTTGTGCAACTCCATAGAAAAGATTTTTGACAGTGTGGGAATAAGGTGTATCGAAATAACACCAGATTAGAGATATATGATTTTTATTTCCTGTCATAATGGGAAAAAAATCATGGAGAATTATATAAAACATGATTACAAATTACAACAATTAAAACTGCCCGCTTTATAACAAATATTAAAAGCTAGTGCAGATATTTTTTTAAAGTATATGATTCTCTTTTGTGTCATAAATGTTGATAAAAAATAATTATATGAAAACTATATGGCGTCCGTGTCTCCCTGAATAAGACAGGCAGCGCCTAAGTGCAGATTGTTAGAATCAAATGATGATCTGTTTTTTTTACATTCAAATTTTTTTTTATCAATTCAACATTTAAAACATAAATGAACTATTTCAAATACATGCAGACCTTGTGTTAGATATTAGAAAAAAACTTAACCAAATGGTCAACTTTCAAGGTTTCCTACAAGAATGCTACAAATGCTTAACTATACTAAGAGATGATAATCTTTTTGGTATTTGGTAAGTTGTTAAAATGAAAAAAGTTCAGTTTTCTGATAAATGGTAAATTTTATTGAAACATTATACTGCTTTCTTTTAAAAATTAGTCATTGAATGCATTTACCCAAATTTAATTATTTTGGATTTCAAAAAAGTTCTCAACTTTTAAAAAGAAGTGTGTGACCACTATTCTGTTTCATAACCTACATATTGCATCGACATTCAGGGCAAATAAAGATCTTGACAGAGTAAACATACTGATCCAACTTCTTTGAATTGGTTAATCACTAATAGAAAAAATCTGGAGTGTCTGTCTTCACTTAACATTCCCGTATATACATATATACCATAAAGTGTGAACAAATTTATATATAGAGTTTTTCATATAAGTTCCGTTGCACGTCATGAATTCATGTAAGTAGTGCCAACTCTAGATTGTTTCTTTCTCTTTATGAATTGTGTTACATACGAAATAGCTGTATGGACAATTTGTTGGATCCAGCTAAATAAGTTTGTGACGTGTAACGGAACTTACATGAAAAACACTATAATAAAACTATGTACAATGCAAAAATGAAACTGAAGTTTTTTGATTTCATGTCTTACATGTCCTTGAACACTTTATTACTCTAAAACAAAAATTACAATAACTTTTCACTTTTTGCTTAATACATATTTTAGGTGTTTTTAAGTTGCACTTTCAATTATTAATGTACAATGAATGCTGTATTTAAAACAAAAAGTCAAAATACATTTATAAGTACAACATTTTGAAAAAGTACGCCGTTTTAAAGATTACATGCATATTAAAATAAACTTTAAACACAAAAAAATAGTAATTTCCACATCGGGAGTTAGAACTCTCATTCCCTGCATTGCCAGTCCAATCACTTACCTTTTCCATTTATATTTAAAGTATTTTGTGATTTGTAATCACTGTTTTTGTTCACTTTTAGTTCGATAATCAAAATGAAACTACGTATATATGCATCTTTCATGATTTTTATTGTTTCTGTAGTTGTTTACTTAAATTCCATTTGTAGTGCCTTGATCAGCTTAAAATTTCATACCTAATAGTCTTTCATTGCCTTTCATGTGCAAGAAATGTCAATTTATTAGCTCAACTTAAACAACTAGATTATTTGAAAACTGCATAGATTAACAGGTACTTCCGATGGTCCTACATACCCCACATGTTGATACTTATCTAAAGCTATAACTGTATGCCAAATCTCATCACTCCGGTCTGACCGCTATTGTGTTTACATATACACACACACACAGATACATATGGCATGCCAAAGATAGTCAAAATGGATTCAGGGACCCTCAAAATGTGAAAATCTCGAGGTCGAAATTTTTCATGATTGCAATACCACCTTCTCTTTACTATACCTCGTATATTATACATGAATATAAAAAATAAGGCCAACTTTGACAGACATATCTCGAAAACTAAACACTTTTTACAACAGATTCTGCATATGAGCTGTCTATTAGAACAAATTGTTTTTTAATTTAAAAAACGTGTCAATGTGCAAACTGGACGAGAAATTTAAATTCTGGAAAATTTTCAAAAATGTATTGGAAAGTGTATTAAGACATATTTTTTGAAATCTATGCAGTGCTCTTCGAAAAACCAAGTGATAGAATAAAGTCAAGTAATAATAATAAATTGAATGTGGTTTTTTTCATAATTTGGATTCCTCACTAAAAATCAAAAATAATAAAACCTCAGTATATAAAAAACCAACATTCATATATAGATTTATAATTTACTTTTAATGAACATATTGATTACAAAGCGCACGTAAAAAAATATTCTTTCTTAAATTGCTAGCTTCATGTTGTATTTCTTCATTATCATTAAAATTCAGTTCTAAAAGACCCATCACTTGAGTTGCATGTCTCCTTCGTCGAAACTCTGCCTTCTTATTATGTGTATGTACCAATAATTCTAAAAAGCTGTTATTCCAGATGCAATGATAATATGCATCAACTGCGTCACTGCTAAGTTTTGGTTCATTTAAGCTGTGAAATCCCAAAGTGTAGTCAGGAACTTCAAAAAACTGACACAAAACAGCAGCTTGAGTATAACAGCTTAGCATACCACAGCTTTTTATCATTCTTCTTAACACTTGATCATCATATCTAATTGACAGGGTGAAGTGATCACTACATACTATTAATGATTTTAAGTAATAGTTTAAAGCTTCTTCATAATGGCCACTTACTAAAACAAAAATAAATACACAATATCAAAAGAATATCCAACAAGCATAGAAATTGGCTCTTTGTTTTAGCACATTATCAAGATCAAGAACTTACTAACTAAAAACAAATCTTTATTGATTAGAAAATTTAAATTACCAAAATTTATATCGCCCATTAGTCTAATCCATGACACATTGAAAGGGTAATATTGTAATGTTTTTTCTAATATTTTCATCAGAACTTCTAGTACAATTTTTGGATTATAAGAATTAGCACTGAAACAAAAAGGGGCTATAAGCAGTATAATGATAATGAACAAATATGGTGCAAAATTAATTGATTAATAATGTACATTAATACTACAGTGGGTTAAGGCTGTTCTCTCGGGGCGCTATTAGCTTTTTGTAAATTTATCTCGCTTGTTTTTAGAAATATTCGCGTTTGATTTTGCACAAATACATAGCTAACATTATTATTTATGTTGTGCAGGAGCTATTTTTTTAATTTTCGCCTTCGTTACATTTAATTTAATTAACACGTGAAATAATAGAAAATGGATTTCCTTATAAACCTAAATTTCAACTCCTGCACAACATAGGTAGTAATTTTCTGAGTACCTTACTTTTTCTTTTTAATTTTTACTTAAAAATCAATGAGAAAAATTAACACTAAGTAAACAATATATCGTGGTTCATCCCTAAAAACTCTTGGAGAATCGTGAAATGCTCGTACACGTCATGGGCGGAGCTTTTCAAACACAAGGCAGACTTGGAAACTGATTCTTGAAACATGTCAAGATGTTGGAAGTGTAGTGCAACTGATGTCGATTTTTTTGTACATGACGTACATTTTATGAAACAGAAAAACAACAAAAAATTATTTTGCAGTAGAGTAAAAAATTGGAAAAAAAAACATTCGAGTATTTTTTCTTTTGATTTGAAAGTTCTATCAATTTATTTATTTTTGAGGTAATATGTAGGATAGCTAAGCAATTTCAAACAAATGTTAAATTTCCAGTAGTATATTATAATAAGTGGCTGAATTTTTATGAGTTATATTTTTTTATATCATTTCACAAAATTAATAAAATAGAATGTCATATAAACTGGTTTCTTCAGCTTATTATTGGCGGGTTTGTTTAGAAAGCAGACAAACTTTTATGTTTTAGTGAAAACGTCATACTTGACAGATGAATCTGACTGGCACATCAATTTTAAATTGTCACAACACATTTCATGAAAGCTTCTGATTGGGTTTTTCGACATGTACGTGAAATGATTTTTTAATTAGATGTCCCTGTTATATAATTTAAAGTAACTGCATAATGTCCACTGATTTACCAGATTTCTTTAGCACACTCAATAGTATTGCCATTACTAAGAATAGTAAAGAACTTTATAGGATTCACATCAGGTTTAGAAAAGAAAAAGAAGAAAAAAATAAATAGGATGAGTAAAATATAAAGCAGCAAATATATGAAACAGTCATTTTGTGCTTAGACTATAACGATTGCTTAAAAAAAGAAAATTCATGGTAAAATAACATTTATTTCACCAATAAACCGGATGTAGATTCATTTCTAACAATTACCCCAGATGTTGCCGGGCCACGTGCATTTTGAATTATGCCTGTCAATTTAGTTGAAAGTGCCTCAACCAATTCTAGGTCTTCTGCATGTCGTAAATTAGGGCGGTTGCTTTACAAACGTTTGACTTATATTTTGTTCTTTTCTATAACGCAAAAGAATGGTTACATTAGAGTGATAACATGTCTTGTAGCAATGTAGACTTTAAAAATAGTGAACTGCCTACTTGAAATCTGAAGTTGTCCCGAGTGATAAAACAGCCTTAAGCAGATTAAACAGATTAAATCTTTTACATTTTAAAAGTAAAAATAGTAATAATCGTCGTTAGGAATTAAAAACGTACTTGCTTACAGCAGCTGGCCATAACATAATATAGTCCACATTCAATTCTAAGCTAGATTCATCTCTTAAAACGTTATGTAACCTTGCCAACATTGATATTATAACAGTTAGAACAGTAGAGTCTCTTAATCTCAAGAAAAATGCAAGCAGTACACTTTTTGCGTTCTTACTGTTATTAATTGGAGAATCTCGTTGAATTAATGATGAATTGCCTGAGTTATTACGTTTTGACTGTACAGGCACAGATCCAAATACAGGAAGAACTAAAGACTGAACATGAAAAAGTGAGTTTACGATTGCACCTTTAACTTTACCTAAATCCCACAAATCTCTTGGCAATTTTTTGTTCCCTTTATATTTTATCAGATCTTGACAAGCACCAGCTATGGTTGCTGCTATTTCAAAATAATTCCACCTTTTTTCAAAAACAGATAAAAACTCAAAATGACCTAAATTTAATAAACATAATGCACAATGTTCCATTATTTCTGTTCTAGGTAAAACTGATTCAGCAGGTTGCAAACAAGCTTCACACTCATCTGCAAGTTCCTTTTTGTCTAAAAGATTAGTTTATAAACATTATAACCAAATCTAAATTTACTCTACAAACCAAATATGAAAGGTGCCGGCCATTCTTCTAGTAATTGGTTTATTTTTACCAATAATACTTCCCATGAAATTAATTTATTTAGCTTTGCAATAGAAGCACCTGGACCAGACTGAATTTCGGTTTTTAAGATGTTAAGTAACTCTAAAGACATCTTCCAATTTTTGCTTAGCATTAATTCTTTAGATTTGGCTAATAAAATAAAGCTGTAATCTTGTAAAAAACCTAAAAAAAAAATCAAAAATTATTAATCACTATGGCATAGTTGAAAATAAAAATGAATGATTGCAATGGAAATATTTACTGTTAATAATATGATCATTAGTTAAAGACCGTCCCAAACCTTCATGGGTGATTGAACAGAAACCAATTTTGCACCAAATACAAATATATCAACTAACGTGAAAATGTTGGCATTTGTCATTTTGTGCTTTACCTGTTACTATCTATTCTACAACTGCCTATGCTTTTCCTACTTTTTATTTGATATATTGTATGTGTGTCGATTGCCATATTAAAGTGGTCTTTTTTAAGACCACTTCAAGGGGAAGTTGTTATTAGGTATGTACAAATTGGGTTAAAAATTATCAATTACGAACGAGGTATTTTTAATTGAAATTACGGGCTTTCTGAATTTCCAATGCGGATTTCTGGGATATTAAGCCAATACATTGTATTTTCTCGCCAAATTCAAGATTTGTAAGTGCTGTTCTGTACTTAATAAAAATAATGTTTAAAAAAAATTTTGCTTCTTTAACCTCAATTTGGTTACGAGAATAATTTATGAGTTGTTTATGATGAGCGTTTGTTTGTATTGACATGAGTGGTTTGAAATAGGCAATAAGGTATTAATTTTGTTGTCAGGCTGAAAATAACCGAAAGGTAAATTCATAGTCAAAAGCAGCAAATTATCTACAATATTTACAAATTTATGAAAAAAGAAAAAGAAGGAACGATAACGCCGTTACACCAAATACAAGAATGTGTTGCTGAAGCTACAGGTGTGGGTCTAAACACTGAGAAGAATTTTTAAAGAACGAAACAGTATAGTGATGAAACTTACTTACACAGTCGCTATACTGTACGGAAAACATGAGACGATGGAACAAACCATTGTTTGAAAGGTCCTGTTACTAAAAGCCAACGATTAATTATTGTTCATTGCGGATGAAAAGAAGGCTTCATTCCTAATGCTCTTTTAATGTTTAAGTCAGGACAGAAAACAGGAGTCTATCATGATGACATGAAACACAAATTAAATTAAATGGGTAACAGATAAAGTAATACCAAACTTACCTAAAAATTCAGTTTATGTGATTAACAATGCATCATATCATAATGTAAATACAGAAGCTGCACCCACAATAGCTTCGAAAAAAGGTGACATGCAGACTTCGCTTTCTGAGAAAGGAATAATTTATGAGGCTACTGCATTGAAAGTCGAGCTATAAGAGAAAATTAAAAAAGAGCACAAACCACAAAATAAAACATATTCTAGACCAGCTACTAGCCAAAAATGGTCATGTTGGCCTTCGCCTCCCTCTGTACGACCCTGAATTAAATCCCATTGAAAAAATGTGGGGAATTGTGAAAAATCAGATAGCAGCGAAGAATGCTACTTTTAAAATGGAAGATGTTAGGAAATTGGCAAATGAAGAATTTCAAAAAATTACAGCTGAGAACTGGAAAAAAGTGTGTGAACATGTACAAGTAGAGAGTGAATATTTTAATAAAGAAGTGGTATTGGATGATATTACTGAACTGATAATAAATGTTAATAATGACAGTGTAGAATCTGATTTGTCATTTTCATCTGACGATGACAATTTAGATTGTGAACCTTTACAATGACATTAAAACATTAAACATTTCAATGAATTTTTAAAATCAATTTGTCATTTATCAGAAATCAATGTATGGTATATTCGTTAAATAATGTTACTGAAAACAAATTACATATATGACTGCACAGTTTATTATTATTATAAATGCGTATGTGCAACATATTCAGCACAAGTAATCCACTTACACAATTTTTGCCGTTAAGCTGCTGACATCTTTGAATGTACGCTTTGATAGAAAAAAAGAACTTATTTACCTTAATGCTAGATATTACTTTTGCATTGCATTCTAATTTCAGAATAGAAGCCTTTTAATTCAGAATATATATCACCGAATTAGTCCTTTTCATATGGAACCACTCACCATGTCATTTTATAAAGCAATAATTAACACATACAATTTTTCAAAAACGAATATCATAGCATTTAACTTTTAAGCAACTACAGCTGCATACCAATACAGTCTACATAAAATTTCATATGTGTTTCTACTATCTAAAGAACAGCGAATAATGAATAAAGATCTTATTTAATGCATACACATGCAACAATGTCAATAAACATTGAAGGAAAGTATAAAAACATCTGCTTCTACAGTGTGATGCAATGTTTTTTTAAGATCTCAAATGTGCATGTAAATGAGATCAATTAATCTAAAATACAGTAAATAATGAGTAAAGATTTTCATTTAATGCACATATTTACGCACATACAACATCACATAGAATTGAAAGCAACTATTGAGAGTATTGGAACATCTCCTTAAGGTTGATTAATAACCATTATTAACTTTATACACCACATCATTATTACACCTAAAATATTTCAATACTATTAATTACTTGAAATTTGGGCTCATACTGTTGATTGTACGCTCAGATAAAATATCTGGTGTGGAACACCACACAACCTTCCAACCTACAATATGGAAAGATGAAATAATTTTAATAACATTTTTTAAGGATAATTATGCCACCTCTTTTTATACGTTCATAACGAAAAATGGCAATACTGTAAAAAGAAAAACAATAATCTGTCAGAATGACGTTTAAAACTTGCATAGAACATAATTAATCGATATGTTTAAGGTCTATATCTAGGTATTTTTATATCTTTGAAATATGCAGCTGTTTTAGAAATATTTGATAAAAACCAAAAACTGCCTCTAATAAACCCCCCTATCCATACACGCACACTAACACACACAGTCACGCTCTCACACGCACTCTCTAACACGCACGCACCCACGACATACATGCACCCGCCCATCCGCGTACGCACGCACCCACCCACCCACCCACACATACACACACTGTCAGGGTATTTTGAACACCCTGTATACGTAGTGGGTAATTTTGTTTGTAGTTCTATGTACTTAGTTAAGATTCCGTATATAAATTTTTTTTTGTTGTCAAATTAAGTTTTATAGTAAATTTGCTTTAACGTATGTGGTGAGCTTTAGATTCTTTGTTTGTGAAATTATTATTCCGAAAATTTAGGTTGTTTTTCCTTATTATTCTCGTTTATAGAAGTTTGGTTAACGTTTATTTGTAAATAGTTGTATATAAGTTTAATTAAGGTTTATTTCGTTTGATTTCCGAAAATATAATAGAAAATGAAGTAATTTAAATGAATAGTATAGGTTTATCTGTATGATGTCATGGTCGCGCCATACAGACGCTTACGTATAGTTGTCCAGTTTATTATTAGGTATTTTGGTTTTGATTCATAGAGATTGCATGTGGGCCTTATTGTTCGTACTTTAAGGTAAACATACAGAGGCTGTATTCGTTGATCTTGCTGACGGTTAGTTTTTCAAAATTTACCGAGTCCTTACGGACGAAAACGAAATTGTAGTACGGGGTACTTTGGTTTCTCCTTCCGTTTTTAATTGGTTGAATTATATTAGATAAGATTTTTTATGAGTAGTGGGATTAAAAATCCAAGATGGAATTTGGTTAATAATTTTGGCAGTCTTAGACAGGTCTCGTTTTCGAGTAGTTGCACGTTGCCGCTTGTGTTACGCTTAGGGGGGTGATTTAGAACGTTGATACTTTGGACCTTGTGGTGTTTAACGAACGTACTTTTTGTGTAATAAGGGTAGTTTAACTACTGAAGTAACCTGTGAAAGGGATTTATGAAAATTGTTCATTCACCAAAGGATTATACCTAGTGCCGATTTCGGTTTTACGTAAAATTACCTGGAGGACATCTTCGTGTTTTTTTTAGTGCGTCGATGGACTTTTGGTTTATATCGCCTTTGCGGATTTACTTAAAATCATCGTTCTTACAGTGCCACCTATTTGTCATACAAAGCGTGTGTAAAGATACAAAGAAACTATCGCAATATATTAAAATATATTTAGTTATTTAAACAAATTATTAAGGAGTTTTAGTGGAAAATAAAATTATTTAAAAGAACATTAAAAGCTAAAAGTTATCAAACAATTTTTGAACGCTCACATTATTATTGTACAATAAGTTTTGGTTAATGCAGTAACATTTTGACGAGTTAACTTAAGAAGTTGTTCGTGTATAAAAGAATATCAGTCAACATTTATCTTCATCTTTTGCCGGACCTGGGAGTTTCCATTCCCGTTATAGCTGTAGCCGATCACCTGGTTCGTACCATCCGTTGTAACACAGAGGAGGTGCTATCTAGACCTTGTAAGGTATTACCTATAACATTGTGTTTTTATTGAAAACTTTTAAGATTGTTGTGTGTTTCGAATTATTTTATTTGTTGAAGGTTTGAAAGCGGAGTTGTGTATCGTTTTTTTTTTTTGTTAATTTAAACTGTGTTTTGAATTTAGTTATTGGAATTAATCGTAACTCTAACGCTCCGCCTTCACACTTTTTTTATTTTGGTATTAGTAAAGGGCAATCGACCCTATTGTAGTTGTGTGGGTATATTATCCACGGTTTATTTATATTTAGGTTAAACGATTTAGACTGGCTAAAGCAGTACTCTGATCAGACGACCTGACGCCTAATAAGACTTTGTATTATTTTTTTTGTTTTGTTTATACGCATTTCGTATGTCTATATTTATACTGATTTTATTATTTTATTATAGCTTTGTTTTGTTTTATAAATGTGTTTTACTTCTATGGAAACCTTTTTGTGTTACATAAAAGTCTTTATTGCAAGTTACCGGTAATTTAGTTTTAACGTAACGAAGTTAGTTTTTTTTTGATTTTATTGAGTAATAACGTAACTTTTGTTTCTATTTTTTTTTGAGTAATAGCGTTCTTAATATTTAGTGTTTTATTTGAATTTTTTTTGTGTTTTGTTTTGATTATTACTTAACGTCAAATTATTTACACGGAGGTGTATTAACGTAACGTTATTGAGTGTTGATCACGCTTTTATTTGACAAGCGTGTAGTGTTTTTTTTTAAGCCCGATTTTAGGTGGTTTGCTGAATTGCTGTCCAGCACACCTGGAATTGATTACGAATAGGTAAGCGCATGTTTTTTGGATGTTTAGACACGCTATGTACTCGTAATTTTGGCACGACAACCCTTATTTTTGTCTATCAAATATCCTGGCGCCCTTAACCGAAACGATTTTGACTTCATCCCCTATTTTGACTAACGTACGATTTATTATTCTGGATGTGCAAAATTATTAACATCAATCCACGATCCGCACGCTGACTAGTCGAGGCAAAAAGGGGCCAATTTATCTGTAATCCCGTTCTACCACCCGTTTATACCGTTACAACACACGCACGAACACACGCACGCATCCCGCACAATAAACCTAAAAGGTTAGCCTGTTTAACAGAAATAGCCAAAGTTTTGACTAATACTGTGCGCGCGGGTACATCGCAAAACCATGTAACAAAAAAATTTAATAGATTGCGGAACACCTACACGACCTAAAGAAGCAAAGTTCTCGCATTTACTACAAATGGCCGAGGGTCGGATGAGGTGAGGAATAAGTCGTTAAGTACATTGCTGTTTTAATCATATGTAACATCTGTGTTTAGATTTACACATCTTTATGGTATTATGATCTAATGGACTTCCTAAAGGATCAAGTACGTATCAGGGGGTCCAAATCGAATATACCCATTTCTAATTTGGACCAAGCAACTTTTAGCGAAAAGCTAATTTAGCAAGCGAATTTGAATACGAGCTACGGACAAGTGAGGAAACATCCAAAAGCCCGAGCCGCCTGCAAGTCAGGTACCTCCTTTTCCTCAGATTCCACCGCCTGGAAGCAGCTCGTTGGTGACGAAGACTCCACATCGAGGGAAGAGACGAAAATCAGTGGAGCAATGCTACCTTGAGCGAGGCCTCCGAATGTTTACGTTCCACACCAAACCTCTTTCAGCAACCAAGATAAGGTCTAAAAGAGGCTGTTAAAGACGACCTGAATTAAAACTTAAGAGTGAAGCACGATATTGACATTAGATTTTTTATTAAATATATTGTTTTAATATAAGATAATAATACAGATGTATTTAATTATTCATTTCTGAACGAAAATGTTACTTCACGCTGATTATTCGCATTGTAATTGAAAAGTAATAAATCTGCTACAACTGTATTGAAATATTCCATAAAATGTTCCCTACGTTCTAAAAGCGTTGCGAGTTGACCTATTTGGACCTTGATTTAGTTGCAGACCACACAAATTTTTAATAATTGTGCCATTATCATCAATGTACTGAGCCGGGCTTTCTGTAGCCAGAAACTTGTGTGGGACACAGTAAGCTAGTACTATATCCTCAACTTTATGAGGAGATAATCGGATCCAATTACATAAAATTCTGAATCGATTAGCAAGTATCCCGAACGCATTCGCAATACCCCTGCGTGAAAATCTGTAATTATAGATTCGCTTTTCTCTGTCAAGTCATAATAATTATAATATATGTATTTATGATACAATTAGGAATAAGCATTGTTTTTTATAACTTTTTTCTGATGAAATACATTTATATTTTTGTATTCATTCTTACAATATCGTGATTAATTAGTTGCAATAACTGATCATACTGAGCAGAATTCATTCTTAAAAAATTTCGATATGCATCTGGATCCTCAGTTCTAAGTTCCCTTTCCACCACACTAATCAAACCTCGACCTAAACGTCAGCGGTTAAGCAATTCTCTGGTCCAAAATCTTTTTGGTGTACGGTTTTCCTTATTTGAGTTATGCATTAAAACTGAACACACCATGGCAGTAACTACCGGAACAGCTGTTAAAACAGCTAAACATAATTTGTTGGTCCTCATTTTTCCCAAAAAACAAAAATTCTGTCTATGTTTTTGTCACCAAGAACTTCCTTTGAGGTTATTTGACACAAAACATCTATATTTGAGGCTATATAATTTCGAAATTTCAAACATTTGTAGCTAAATGTCAGATTAAGTCTTCACAGCGCATGCGCCCGTTATAAAACTTTATAATCATGTAATACAGCAACAAAAAATTGCTTATAAAACGCTTATAAATATTATTGTCCAACAGTTGCAGTTTTGCACGTGTTTTACGTTAGTTTACAGTGAGTAAAATTTTATTCACTAGTAACTAAATTTTATATCAACAACGTATTCATGACAACCGGTCGACCGACCATGACAACCAAGACCTGGCTGCTTGACTCTTTTTTATTTAAATAATCTCTTCAAGTTTTTCGTTAAAAAAACGCAACTGTTGGACAAAACGTCGTATATCACACGTGAGTGAAATGCCATTATAAGCACGTTCGTTTAATTTTAATAACCAACAAAATTTCGTTTTCATATTTCATTGTAAATGAAATATGAAATAAAATTATTTATCTATCACGTGAGTTATGTATGTTAATATCCTCGGGCAACTTACAATCCCTCGGGACTAACGTCTCTCGAGATTGCAATCGGTTGCCCTCGGTAATTAACACCCTCATAACTCCCTTGATATATAAATAACTATATTACTCTATTATAATAAGATCTGTTTATAAATCTCGTAATAGAATTATTACTGTGTAAGACGGTTTGAACAAACCTACTGATTTAACATTTGGAGATAAATATACCAATCAACTAAATTATCTCTTCCTATGAAAGTCTAATTTTATTTTTTTTTGTCAGTAAACCTTTATAGACATCAAAAACTACAGATACTACGAGCCCTAATAACTATATATTGGGACGCTTTACAATTTTCATATTTATGAAGATATTAATAAAAACTCTAAATATATTCAAACTACATATATTTTTCAAAAAGCTGTTTAATACGCAAGTAAACACTTATAATTAATTCTGTGAATTTATTTCAAAAAGCTATTTAATACACAAGTAAACACTGATAACTAATTCTTTGAATGTGTTGTTAAACATAAAAAATAATTTAAACAAAGATATATTACGAATTATGCTTGGCAACTAAATGTTGGGACAGCTCAATAAAAATACTTAGTAGGCGTAGAAAACAAAAATTAAATTGACATTTCTCAGTCTATACAAGTCTAGTAGTTAGTATTAAAAGCTTAGTTCGATAGTGAGTATCAAAATATGGTCAAAGGTGTTCCTATTCCACAGAAATTACGGGAAATCATAATTTCCGGTCATATTCAGGGCAAATCTTTAAAAAAACTTGCGGGTGAACTGAATTTATCGAAATCGTCGGTTGGTAATATTGTAAAATTCTCCAAATTAAGCCACTTTTAACTGCTAAACAAAAGAAAAATCTCTTGGGCAAAATCAAAAATTTCGTGGACTTTTGAAGATTGGAAAAAAGTAGTTTTCAGCGATGAGCTAAATTCGATGTGTGTGTTGGAGATATGCGTAAAAGAATAATCCGTACAAAGCAAGAGGAGTTTCAGAAAGATTGTTTGAAGCGGACTGTCAAATTTCCTAAAGGTCAAATGATTTGGGGGTGTATGTCTGCTAAGGGATTAAGTCAGATGCACTTTATAGAGGGTACAGTGAACGCTGAAAAGAACAAACAAATTTTAGAAAATACATCAATTCCGAGTATTCGGCAACTTTATCCCACGGGAAACTTTATTTTCCAACAAGACGGCGCCTCATGCCACACGGCTCGATCAACTAAGCAGTGGTTTGCCGAAAATAATATAAATGTTATTTCTTGGCCATCTAGCAGTCCGGATCTGAATGTAATTGAATGTGTTGGGCATGAAATGAAACGATACCTGAAAAATAATCCCCAGAGAAATATGGAAACTTTAAGATCTAAGATTCAGGAAATTTGGAACACATTGTCTCCTGAATTCTGCGAAAAATTCAAGCAGTAATAAAAGCCAAATGCGATGTTACCAGTTATTAAAAGAAAAAAATATATAAAGTCCCAACATTTAGTTGCCAAGCATAATTAGTATTATTTCTTTGTTTAAGTTATTTCTTACGTTTAACAATAAATTCACAGAATTAATTATGTGTTTACTTGCGTATTAAACAGCTTCTTGAAAAATATATGTAGTTTGAATACATTTAGAATTTTTCAGTTAATATCTTTCATAAATATGAAAATTGTGAAGCGTTCCAATATATAGTTGTTAGGACTCGTATAAGAAATCTTTAATAGTAAAAAAACAAGGGATTTCTTCTTAAAGTCACTTTATTTCTAAATGTACTGTATTAAGCACAAGATGGCATGAAATACATAACCCAAAAATTAACTGAACCAACTGCTTTCTTACAACCTGGCCCTACTCCAATTTGCTAGCGATGAATTCAAATTTTAAATTTTTACGACCACAATACAAAAAATATTTTTCAAGGAAAAGTGCTTATAGGAAAGAATATCTGGTGTGAAGCAACACAAGACATTCCAACGTACAAAGTGGAAATTAAAAGAAATGAAATAATTTTAATTATAATTTTTTAGGGTAACTATGCAACCTTTTTTACACGTTCATAACGAAAACAGGCAACAATATAAAAACAAAAACAATAGTCTGTCAGAATGACGTTTAAAACTTCATGACAGACTGAGATTAATCAAGTTTGAATCAAATAAAGTTGGGTATGACTCATCGATGTAAAACTCTATAATAAAACCATATATTTTTATCTCTTATCTCTCTCTCAACTACATGTATTAGAGAAGGATGGCCATAAAAACATAAATCTGCTGTACAATTCATATTAGCGCACTAAAACGTGTGTCGTGCGTAAGAAGCAACATCTGTCGCTCCTGTCATTTTTTGAAATAATGTTTATGCGTTTTTGCTTTGCTTTTTATAAAAAAGGCTTTTTTCAAAACTATCTACAACTTGTTCAGTGAATTATCGGGAATTTGGTAACATTTTTACATAATTTATTTAAAATTTACAAGATTTTAGATATGCTACGTAATAAGCACCTTAAATCTCAAGCGTAGCTCGTAGTTAAGAACGTGCTTAATTTTTTTTTGAACGGGAACGTGACAATCAAGGGGGGGCTGGTTCCATTCGAATTTGTTATGCAGGTATGTAGTACATCATTGTGTTAAATATGATACTTGGAAGGACTACTTTTAGCACACGTCTAAAGCATGAGGGGTTAGTATAAATACAGTTAGTGCTATAAAAAAAAGGCTACAGAAGCACAATAAAAAAATAGACCTCCAGAGATCACCAGCTATGAGGAGAAAACGTACGTATTCTAAGTCCACCGAAGTTGATGATTATGTGAAGGATGCAGTAAAGAGAAAAATTTATGAAATGCATTCAAAATGTAAATACAAACATGCAAGAGAAATCTAGCACTATACCTCTTTTTGTAGGTATACATGTTACACTGGCAACATTACAAAAAGAATTAAGCAATAGTCAAGTTTTGGATTTCAGTAGATCAAGTTTAAGACGTCTCTTATACTCCATTGGCTTTTCATCTAAAGTAGATGATGGTAGGAGAGGTATACAATCCTGTATTATTCGATGAAACTTGGATTTTCAGTAGAGGGTCGCACAAAAGAAGCTGACATGATAAATCCAAGGAAAGCGTGAAGAAGAAGCCAATGGGTGAAGGAGAAAGGTTTGTTGTAATTAAGTTATTACATTATAACACCTAATAAAACAACTGTATTTTTTATATTTATAATTGTTCATGTAGGTAATCAAGATGGATATATTTCCGATTATTCACTTTTGTTTTTTACAAAGTCACAAAGTGCAGACTATCATGGAGGTATATGTGCGGAGTTGTTTACAAAATGGTTTGAAAATAATTAATTACAAACTTAAAAGAACCACGTTTAATTGTAATGGACAGTGCTAGTTATCATTCAAAACTTCTAAAAAAATTCCAAATAATTCATCTAAGAAGGAAGAAATATGTAATTCTCTATTAAAGCACAACATAGCTTATGAACCTATCATGTTTAAAAAGAATTACTGCAATTAGTTGCAGATAATGCGATACCAAATGTTTGAAATAGATGAAATAGCACACAAGTGTGGACATAGAGTATTATGGTTACCACCATATCACTGTCAATTTAATTCAATTGAAGTGGTGTGAGCAAATTGCAAAGAACGCTACAACAAAAATATAGGAAGACATAATTCCAAATTTAACGATGACATGTAAAAGAAATATGGATGGAATCCTTGCAACGAATTGATGGGACATATTGGCAGAAATGCATTAAACATGCTGAAGTGTCTATGTTAGAGTGGTGCGAAATTGAAAAGCATTTGAGGTTGTGCAACCATTAATTATATCTGTTAACAATTCCACTTCTGAGAGTGACAATTATAGTTAATAATTTTTTTTTATTTAAATGTTTTAATTCCAATGTAGTAACACACTGATAACTATACAATAGGTGGAATGAATACATGTACTGATTTATGTAAATTGCATTTCATTTAACTTGGAGCAATATGAAATCTATTTAAACTATGTGCTAAACTATATAATAAACTATTATAAGTTTTGTTATGAACGAATAAGTACAAAAGTAAATATGTAATTAAAAATTATTATTAATTTTATTAAATACTGATACACAAATAAAAAGTTTACCTCGAAGTGGGATTTGAACCTACGACCTGTACTTTGCTAGAGTACCATGCTAACCAATTGATGTAAATTTTGTCTTTATGTATGTAGAATTGACGTAAATTCTTTTAGAACTTACATCAGTTCTACATACATAAAGACAAATTCTATTTTTAATAATTCTGATGTAAATTCTAAAAGAATTTACATGAAAATAGTGCGACAAGGAAATGTAATGGAGAAATTATCGTAATGGTGTTTGATATATTTCAAGTACTAAGAGCTTAAAACACTTTTTTGTGCGCACATTAAGTATGTATTGGTTGTAGGTTTCAAACCAAACTATCAGACATCATAACGGCAAAACCTCAAAATGTGGTAAACACAGAAAATCTGAGTTTTGGGATTTCACCTTTCAGAAAGATCCACAACTAATTTGGCAATTTAATTCAAAAAATGAATATTTTACTTGAGACAAATTGTATCGTTAAAACAGATTTCAATTTTGATGGGGTCGAATGACATTATTTAGAATTTTGAAGTCAATGGGTTACAATCAATAAAGTGTCTAATTTACTGCTCACTAAACCGTTTTACTAGGTGATCTTTAATTGTATTGTTTATTTACCAAACAAGTATTGTACATTAATATATTCACAAGTTAAATGATCAGCAACAAAATTATATGTTTAACAAAAATCTAATGCTGTAGTTAGGTCAAATGTAAGACAAAGTGTCAACCGTGTATTTTATTTTGTAGGTTAGTAAATATCAAGTGCAGTACAATGACATAAAACCTTACTCACCTTTAGGCATTGCAACTAACACACTTTGTAAAGGTATTGGTAATTCCCAACAAGGGTTTATTTTCCATACAGATCTGCTTGTACTCTTAGATAAAACTTTTGTAACTAACTGCTGTATTTCAGTTATATTGTAACAAGAAATGATTTGTTGTTCAAGGTACCTTGATTCTAATCGTAGATTACCTAAAATAAAAATCATACAAGTTATCAAATGCATACTAAAAAAATGGTTTTAGAATGTTTTATGTACTAGAAACCATTCGGTGATGTTAAAGTTTAATCAACAATATTTAGCAATTCTTTAACATGATGAAATATACAAATGTTAGAAAAAAGTTGGTACTACAATTTTTAAAATACAAATAAACAAGGAACATATTAAGAGGCAAAAAAAAAATGAAAATAGTCAACAAAACAATAAAATAAATGTTTAGAAGCTACCGGAAGAAAGGTATTTGTTGTTGGTCAATTATTGCATCATATGAAATCAAGGAAGCTTACTACTACCTCCAAAATCTAAAGGTGCTTTTCTTTTCTCAACAGAAAAAATTAACGGATTACTGCATAAAGCATTATTCAACTTAACAAGGTCATCCTGAAGTATTTCTGAAATAAAATCTTTAACAGCTTTTGATGATTCTGAAAATTTATTTTCTAAATTTATTTGTAGAATAAAATATTTGATAGACTCTTTATCTCTTGCACTTCCATTTTGTATCATATGAGAAACGGCCTACAATAAATTATAATTATAACAGATACAACATTTCTAAGTCTAATCAAACTAATACCCAAATGAACGATTCAATATTGTGATGATTAATGTCATAATGGTATGAGCATGATTTATCGACAATACATCGAACTGCATTAAGAGCTTGAATTTTTGGCAACAAATCACGTGCTACCGTAAATTTTCCGCTTGATATAGCACCACAAACATCAAGTTCCAAGTTCTTTCTGAATAATACAGATATTTCTCTATAGATATTGTCCTTCTGAAGAATGTTTAAAATACCCTAAAATTAGAGATCATTATTGAATAAAACATAACAATACCCAAATTGATAGTAAGTAAGGGTATCAGGTCAAACCGACGTAGGTAAAGGACGAGATCAATTTCAGTCCAGGTGGTTGAGATGTCAATTTGTGAAACCATGAGTACATTTCTTAGAGCATGTTTGCACTAACCTAATTTTAATAAAAGTTTATGATGAACATTTGCAAGAATTGATTTTAAAGCAAAATTTTTAAATTTTAAAATAACGTTTTAATTGATAGCCTTTGAATTGTTACCATTATTTCCATAAATTATTGTAAAGTTTAACAAACATCACCCTGTATAGAATTTAAAAGTGAAATTACTGCTCATATATGTCATCTGTAAATTTAAATAGTTTTTTTGTACTTTAGTTACAAAATGTCACAGTCAGGAAAATGTTGAATTACTGTCGATGAACCATATTGAAAAAGGAAGCACTTTGTGCTGAGTATTTTAAGGCTCCGAGTCAAGTGAGACATTTTACTGACTAGTTCGTGTATATTATTTTTTCTGAAATTGCAAATTATAAAAATTTATTTATTGCAAAACTTTTAAGGATAAAGATATTCTATAAATGTCTAGTAGTGCGCTTCACCACTGCTCTGGTTACTAAAGTGACCAAAACAATTAACCAAGTTTTAATGTTAAAAATAAAAATTGAAATCTTTTCACGACTAGTCCAGAAAATTCAAAATTTCCTGCTCCAAAATGTCTAAGTTATTGACTAAAAACGAACGATTTCAGAAAAAAACAATTACATATCAGTACATTGATTATAGCTGCCAAATGATGACATGTAGTGGTAGTCCTACATCGGATTATACAGTGTTTGATGATACAAGCATCTGGATTGGTATAAACACCTGCTGGGACCATTAGAACGTTTTCGTAAGGAGAACAAAAAAAACTTACCCTTGCGATTAAAATATACCAAGTTCTTTAAAAATACAAGCAGGATTTCCCGAATTGCATATAATTTTCTGATTGATATTAAATCGTTTCATATTAAATATTTACAACAAAGCAAACAAAAAGTCCGTGCTAATGTTTTCAACAAGAACAGCTTTCCTCCGCAAAATTTTGCGTTTAAAATTGAATGTAATGATAATAGACGCGTAATAAATTAAATACTAACGTATGTAAATGGACAAAAATATTAGCGTCGGCTGCTAGACTTTAAAAAAAAATTAAAACCTAAAAATAAAATTCTGTCTCCGTTATTTCTTTCATATCAAAACGAAAAATAATACGCAATAATGCAGTAGCAAAGGTGACTATGAATCAGTGAAAACTAGGCGAATTTTAGGGTATTCGTCGAAATGTTGCCAGCGTAATAAATATATATTGCTACTGATTAATTTGGCTAATGAATCTGCATGTTCTACAAAACACTAAGTAACTTGCTGAACGCTTTTAATTAAATGCAATGCAATGCAAAATCAATGAGCCAGAAATGTTTTTCAATCTGCAGTGTGATCAAAACTCGACCTTCTAGTAACAGTTTGGCAAGGTCACAAGTGCAAATTAATTTAAATGGTTCAGTTTACTGACATCAATGTCGTTTTTCCCGCAAACATAGTGTTTTTTCACAATAACTTTTAGTAAAAAAAATTTTACTTATCTGGTTTAATTTAAACATTACAGGCGAAACATTCTAAAAATAAAAGTTAGGCGAATTGCTAGAATTCTGAAAATAAAATCAAGCAAATTGTTACTTCTAGAATTTTATTAGAAGATATGGAATTACTCATGTACTATCACCACCATACCATACATCAAGTAATGATTTTGCAGAAAACAGAATTAAAAATGTTAAAAGAGGTTTGAAAGCGGATGTAGTTGAAAATAAAAACAAGCACTGAAATAATAATTTGGAGATACTTACTTCATTATAGGAATTAGGAAAGCAGGACATTATATACAAATGGAGCCACCAGCAAAATTAATGTTGGAAAAAATTTTGAGACTTCATTTGATTTAGTGCAGCCGCAAAGTATTGATAAGAGAGATCAGAAACTACTGCAGAAAGAAATAAAGCAATCCATAATTCGGCAAGAGGTATTAGTAAAAGATTATCAAGATAAAAATAATTTAGGCTGGGCAAAAGCAACAGTTCCAGATGAAGAATCGAGCAAAATTTATATTTGTAAAACTAAAACTAGAGTTATTAAACTAAATGAAACTATTGATTAAAATGAAATTTACAAAAGAATTGCAAAGTAAAAAATTGGTACATAAAGTATTAGTAAACAGAATTTAAAAGTTATTGATCCTTTAATCAATACAGAAATTACTCTACTACCTACTCAATTAAATAAATCCTCTTCCACTAGGTAGAACAAAATGACAGGTAACTAAACCTAAATAGATACATATTTAAGTGGTTATATTTAAGTTAATTTTCATTTTAAATGAGAGAGAGGGTGGAGAGAGTGGACACTCATATAGGTAATCTTGAGATAAGTTTACTTCCTCCCAAGATAAGAGGGTTATAACTAACAAAAAACGGATAACTCTTACTGTACAATGCATACTCAGTTTTAAGATGGTTATATGCATAATTTAGTAATTTTTCATTAGTTGTTTTTAAGTGTATGATGTTTGAAAGTTTAGTGTCCTTTTTGTGAATTTAACAATTTTTGTAATTTATTTACAACTTTTGGTAGCCTTTTCTGCTGTTTTTATTGTGAAATTGAGCATTCCGGATTGAAATAATCGTGCTGCCAAAGTTGAAGTTTGAGCAATGTTTTTTTACCTACATTGTGGTTTAATAACCTGAAAAGTGTTATTACGGTAGTTAATAACTATCTGGATTAAAATAAGTTCATTACCTAAGTAACTTTCTATTTAGAGTTTATTGCTTGATACTACTGTAAAAAGTAAATTTGAGAGCCCAGAAGAAAATTTGGGAAATTGCAACTTTGCATAAAAAATTTAATTTTTACTACTTGAATACTATTTACACATAATACACTTTTTAAATGTATTTTGTGCATGTAATTTTGAATAAAAGTAATTGATTTGTAGTAAAGAGTAATTTTAAAATTTAATTTCGCGCGCCTGTCAAAAATACTTCCTCCCAAGTTGTATGAGGGCGCTGTTGCTTCTATCAAATGAAAGTCACTAAACATACGGAGTGGTCCGTAAGAAATGGCCCAAAGTGAAAAGTAAGATTCTCGGCCTAAATATACAACTTGCTTTAATAAAATATTTATAACAGACACGAGGCTGCAAAAGTCTTTTGCATCTTCTTGCAGCGGATGCAAAACTAATGTAAGTTAATAACTCAAACACCCAATTTGGAAAACAACCAAAATAAATTTATTGTTTAGAGTTATAAAGATTAAAAGTACAATGCTTAAAACTAACATTTTCTCCAAAATAAAATTCGCCAGAGGTAACAGTGGAGGTCTCGCTGCGTTCTAAGGAAATGGTCTTTAATTCTTCCTCTTCTACATGAACTGTTGTACTCGTAGCGCTTGCACTAGGTACAAACATTTTCAAGGCTGCCTCTTTTTTTGTTGCTAGAGAGTCTTCAATATAACGCTCAGCTACAGTGCTGGATTTCCAGTCACTATGGCGCTTCAAGCACATTAAATCTGTGCCGCCGTCCACCAACAGTGTAGCTGAGGTTCTTCTTAGACAATGCCTGTGTATTCTGTATAGTTCGCTAATTTTAAGAAAAAAGCTACCTCCCTAGGTGTACTACTTATTTTATGCATTCCCATCACCGCTCATGAGCATTTTCCATTTCCATATTTCAAAAAAAAAATCCGCAATCATTCATATCTCGTGGGCGCAAAGCAACATATTTGTTATATAAATTTAGGAAAGATTCCACTACAACTGTAAATGATTTAATTTTTTTTTGTTTTGATATCCGGAACTTTAATATGTAGCAGTTTTCAGGTTTTCAATGTAGTCTACCTTCATCTTCACCAATTCACCACAACGACATGCCCCTGAGATACCAATAATCAAAACTACCTAAAAAAAAATTCAAAATATAAAGACTTGTTTTTATTCTATTTCTAAAACTTACCTTCATTGCCAAATATTTTTCGTCCGTCGCTTCCGATAAAAATTTGTTAAATTGGTCTTTTGTAAATATTTTGGCCTGATTTGGGGTGTATCCTTCATTCTGCTTCTTTAGATATGCACGAAGTTTCAAGTATTTGCTTATATCTACGCCATGTCGAATGCTCAATAATGATTTTATCATCGAATATTGGGACCACATTGTCGAGCTTTTCATTTTCATTTTTGTTGCTAATTCGGAAAAATAAGCTAACATTACGGTTTCAGAGTAGCTTTTAATATTTTTTTCATCGCACCATTTTATAAATTACTGAAAAGCGCGTTCATAGATTTTGCTCGATCTTGTAGGTAATAGATCATTTATTGCAGTATTAGCCGCTTCATTAATTTCTGACGGCGTGTAGTTCTCCAAATCCATCATACTCCTAACAATGTAATATTTTAATTTACACAAATAGGAACAAAAAGTTTAATAAAATACTTACAATAACACGGAGAATCTTCACAATTTTCAACTAGTTTAATGCATTGTTTTCAACGAAACTTAGTAACGTATACAGCTGCTTGCCAGAGCACGCTAAGTAAATCTTACTATTCTTCATTTTCACAACCTAGTTATTTTTCCTTATTTCACATTTAAGTGTAAAAAACGTCTGAAGAAAAAATAGTATATTTTATGCGGAGCAAAGTGACTTTTTGTGGCTCATCTGTATTTGCCGGACTCAGTACGTTCGTCCGTCAAACCTACAGATTCGCCACAACAAAGTGTCACTTTAGCTTCTTGTAAAATAATATACTATTTCTCATTCTTGGTATAATAAATAGAGACATAAAGTACATTGGTTTTAGCTTATTGATACGTTTTTATTATGTACAGTGGCGTAGAATGCAAGGGGCAGAGCAAACTTTTAATCTATAATTTCTACGCCAATGGAGTAAATTGGATTTTTTTTATTAAAATAAGAAACCTTGATGTTTTTCAGATAAAAAAGATGCTTTGACTCAATCGATAAGTTTAACAGTTTCTAAGATATTTGCATTTTTAGGTATTTATTACCAACTGCTTACGTAGGTTATTATTATTATCCTGTAGTATTTGGGAAACGACATCAAAACATGAAAATCAGTGTTTCGGACAGAATACACGTTTCTTCAGGAAATGATAGATCTAATCATTTTAACACAAAACTTTCATATAAACTTAAATTCAATAGTGTTTCGTTTTCCAGATACAGGGTGTCAAAGTTAATAACCTGTCTAAGAACTTGGTAATAAATACCTAAAAATGCAAATATCTTAGAAACTGTTAAAGTGATCGATTTAGCCAAGTATACATTTTTTAACTGAAAAACAGCAAGGTTTCATACTTTAATAAAAAAATCCAATTTACTCCATTGGTGTAGAAATTAGGGATTAAAAGGTTGCTCTACCCCTTGCGTTCTATGCCACTGTACGTAATAAAAACGTATTAATAAACTAAAACCAATGTACTTCATATTCTATTTATTATATCAAGAATGAGAAAAATACCTTTTTTCGTTTTTTTGGAGTTTTGACACCCTGTGTTTTTTTTTATTATCAATATTTTATTAAAACAAGTTTTGCGTAATATTTTGAGGTCGAGAATCTTACACTTCACTTTGGATCATTACTTAAGAACCAACCTGTACAAAGTACCGCAATATGTATGGACATTGTGTTAGAGAGAGAGGAGTACATTTGAGACCCAAAATGGCGGATGACAACCACGTCATAGGTTAAATCATTATGCCATGGATAACAACTGACTTTTTTGACTATTTAGGTTGTCAAGTGGTAAAAATATATCTCTAAAAGTTTAAGTCCACTAAATTTGTCTGCTTCTTTTAAGGCGATAAAAATGCACTAAGCTGAAATTTCTTGGTCCAGTGCACTGGAAGGACTGATACAAAACCTACGTCCGTGATTTGTGAAGTTAAGCACATCTTCTAATTACTCTATGCAATGAGTTGAAGCATAAAATGGATAGGTGGTACAATTCGAAATAAAACTTAAAGATCGTCGAAGATTGTTGCGCGCTGAGGCCGTTCCAGATTTGCTAATAACCGTTGGAACTATTAATAATCAACAAATAGGAACTGAAGGAGGTTGTACTGAAAATGTATCTAATCAAAACCAAACTTACATTGGCTTACATGGTTTAAATTCCTATTGTACTAATAAAAGTATGTAGGTCCAACTCAAGATCTGATGTGATAACACACTGTTTTTAGATAAAAATAAGGTATTAAAGAATCTGTCATTGAGGACATGTGATTATTGCTGCATTAGGGAACAGTGTGCCTGCCAAATTCATATGTGCAATAGTTTAGTCCTCGTTTCATTTTGTTATTGATAATATAAGAACTAGAGCTGGGATACTATCTAGATTTGTTTAGGCCCTTCAGTTTCGTTTCATATTAAGATAACAGGACTTAGTTTGTTTTGTTGCAGATGTCCTATGAGCATCACATTATATGTTCATTTTGAGGAATTAAAAGTAAACGTCCTTAAAAATTATTGGTTTTACTTTTTGTTTCCCACATTGTAACTAGTGTTACACTTCATAATTACATTTTATTTACACAACATAATGTAATTTTTTGATACACAGTAGTTATTCACAGATAACTGGATTTGCTGGCTATTCAAAATTTGAATTTAGCGCCTTATTAGGAGCCGAAAAGGCTGCCTAACTGTGGTATTTTGTATATTTGTGGACTATATTAAATTTAACATTGAATGACTACTCGCCTAACCCTTGTCACCTAGCCTACTTCTGTATGAACAAATAAACCACATTTAGACTGACACCGGTCATTTTTTCAAAGTTAACTTCTGATGATAATTTACCTAATGCGTTAAATTTGGGTAAATTGTTAAACATAGCAATGTAACCACTGTTCCATTTTATCAAATCTTTTTTGACTGACATAAACAACAGTTTGTCCAAGTCTACATCAACAGATTCATACATTTCTAGAATCGTGGATGAAGCAAAGGCTATATTTTTGTTTGTTTTTAATGTCATAATCGAAGTTGCCTACAAATAAGATCTTCCAACTTTATGCCTGAAAGTCAATGAAACCATAACACTTTTGTAATAATTTGATATTATGAAACATTTACGTAAGCATAACATCACCTTACTTTCCCAATTACAGTTTCTGTAAAGAAGATTAGATGGGTTGGATTTTATTTTTCTGTTATAATGACAATTATGCAGGCACAATAGACTAAATAATAAAATATATGCATCACTTGTTTTTTTATTTTGCACAAATTTGGATGAGTAAGCCTTTCCACATACAAAACACAATAATTAAAATTGCTGATACATGTGCAGTAAGTGCACTTGCTGAATCCCATCAGTCAATTTAATGACAACAAACTGTGGGGTAGCCAAAGAAACCATCTATCATTTAGGTTATTAATACAATAAACTTGAAAATAAAAGCAATTATTAAATTGTTAACGTTTCGATTTATTCTAAAATCATCGTCTGAACTTAACATATGTGCAAAAGACAAAAAGTAAAATTAAAACGAATTTATAAAACACATCAAAGTTGAAATAAAATTATATGACAACAATGACATGACCTGACTGTCAGTTTTAGAAAAATTATATTATCTAAGTAATTCCAAGCGTCATGTCTTGTATATTTAATGTCGGCTTTGACAAAAATATGGAACAAACAGCACGTATACTTTCAAATTATAATAAAATAAATCCCGATGCATGTTTCAAACCTCCTTGTAGAATAACTTGGGATGGAATAATAACAAGACTTAAAGATATTGCTCTAAATTCATTAAACTATTTTCGACCACCTCCATCAAATTTAACTAAAGAAGAATATACTATATTACGTAAATTACATATGTTAAGTTCAGACGATGATTTTAGAATAATTCGAAACGTTAACAATTTAATAATTGCTTTTATTTTCAAGTTTATTGTATTCATTAGATTTAATGGAAAGTCCCTTTCTACTTATATTTAGGTTATTATTAAATTTATATTCTTTAACCTTACTTCGTGGAATTCCATACTTAATAACACTAATGTTTAAAATACAATATAATTCCATAATTTCTTTTATATAATTATTTATTTCTCTATGTGTTTTAATACACCATGTATTTTTATCATATATAATACCACTAGAAAAAAAATTTTGTCGGCAAAATTTGCGATGGCGTTATGAAAGTGTGTTGCTTGGCAATTTCGCGAATGACATTTGTAACAAAACCACGAGCCGTCAGGCGAGTGGTTTTGGTAAATGTCATGAGCGAAATTGCCTCAAAGCAACACACTTGAATATTATCACCATCGAAAATTTTGCAGACATAAATTTTTTCTCGAGTGGTATTCGACATGACTATTTCACGAGACAAATTAAAATTACACACATTTTAATATTTAGCTTTTATTGAACAAAGAACAGAATATGTAACATAAACACCCACTAACGTTATGGAATTGACTATTTTGTAAAGTAAAAATTACAATTATAGTAATTGTTTTGATTTGAACCATTTTTTTCCACTTGAGTTGAATGTGTGGATGTTGGTATATCTTGCCTTAAATTTTCAACCAGTTTTAAATGGTGTTCGGGATCTAGTTGTAAATAAGGTTTCAAAGACTGAGCACTAGAATGTCCTGTTAGTTTAATGAGTTCTTGTTCACCGGTACCTTTTTTTACCAATGTTGACATAGCAGAGGAACGGTGGGAATGATTAGTCACTTTAAATTTTTTAATATCTAGACCAATTTTTTTTGCTGATAATTTTGTCCATTTAGAAATATTGTTGAGTCCCAAAGGCATATTCTTATACCATACTCCTTTTTGCCAATTAGGATGTACTGTAAGAAAGAGTCTTTCTGTTGTTATATTAAGATTTGTCAATCTTTTTTCGATAAGCTTCAAATAAATACGAACTGGACACATATTGTCACTAACTTTATTTCTTACTAGCCATTTACTATTCGATAAATTTTTTGAGCCTCCTTGGGTAGTTTTTGAGAATATTGGGTTGTATTCTACTCTTCCAGTGAATTCACCTTTTAAGTCAAGCTCTTTCTGAAAATATTGTATTTTACAATTCGCAGCCTCATTACCCCGCCATGCAAGTTCAAAGGAGCAAAGATGAAAAAAATTTTTCTGTAATCCTTCCGGATTGTCTTCGTTGTAGCACTGCACCATATCTAAAAACTGTTCTGTGGTAAATGCACTGGAACTTTGTTTTCTTTTCTCTGGTATAATCTGAAGTTGACGGCGTTTCGCGTCTCTAGCCGCGCGAGCTGATTTGAATGTAATACTTTGAAATGGATCAATATGTTTATCAAATTCTTTAAAATATTTCTCTTGAATTATTTTGGCGGTTGTGTTCCATATAGATTTTATACTTGATTCTTTATAATTCTCACCATTTATTTTTTTCATATTATATGCATAATCTTCGAGAATGTTGGCTATAATTTCGGGTTCCGTATCCTTATCTAAACTGCATTTTCTCACAGTAAGAAACTGAGAAAACTGTTCCCAAACAGATCGTTTTGTCTTTATTGTATGATAGGGTGTTGTTTCGTTAATTGCTTACTCTATTTCAGTAATAGAACTACACCCAAATCTATTCTCCATCGTATAATTTAACTAAAACAAGTAAAGCCGCGCGCTGTCAATTTGACAATTTTTTATTACAAAGCATACTTAAAATATTTTATAAACGTCAAAATTTTATCACTTATCAATACCAACTTGTAGGTTTTGCCAAATCTTATCAAGCAACGTGTTTTTCCGCTGAAATACGTTCGTTACTATGGCGATTTCCTAAGTAAAATGTTAACGAGTGAAATAGTCAAGAGAAAATATGTAAGTAAAATATAGTAGTTATGGTAACCAATCATTCAGGTAAAACAGCAAACTTGATGTAAATTATAATTCTATATTTAAAATATCAATTAAAGGTGAGTCTCTAAGATCAACTTGTTCGTTTATTAAAGTTACTTTCTGTTTATGTTTATAAATTTCGAATACTTCCAAAATACCTAATTTGTCTTTTTTATAACAAAACTGCAAAAACTTAATGTTGTTTTGTGAAGTCATACGGTGATTATTTACTATTAAATGTTTGGCATAATTTGATTTGTCTGTGTGTAACATCTAAAGCATTCTTTGTATCTAATATCAAAGTTCTAAAGTGTTTGTCCAACAGAAACAGAATTACATAATGTGCAGTTCAATTTATAAATTCCAGACTTCAAATGTTGTTAGTTGAATCTTTTGCATTAAATAAACATTTAAGAACATTTATATTAGTTTTTAAAGCTACTTTCATGTGCAATTTGTTTTATAATTGACAATTCTTTATTGAAATTTCTTTGGTTTAATAATACTAATGATTTATATGCAGCTAATTTGTGTTTTATGGTGACATGAATTGTTTGGAATTGTAACCTCTGTGTGTGTAGGTTTTCTGAACATGTAGAATTCAAACTTGTTCTGTGTATTCATTTTTATGTTTAAATTTAGAAAATTTTATGTTAGGATGTAATTTGTCCATATTAATTAAAAACTCATCAATGAAATCTGATGAACTATCAAAAATATGCTTAAATATCATCAACGTAATAAAACCAAAATACAATATTATCAGAATCTTTTAATTCAAAAATTTGATCTAAACTATGCATAAAGATATTAGCTAAAATGGGTGAAATTGGACTGCCCATAGGTAAACCATCTTTTTGTACATAAATCTTATTGAATGTGAAATAATTTTGAGTATCATAGAGATCAAATAATAGAATTAACTCCGTTCTTGTAACTAATTCAACATTATTATTATTTAATTTTTATTTAATAAACGCATACATTCTTGAGTGAGTATTTTGATGTTACTAGTATGTTCTCTAAAAAATTACAAAAGGACAAAGTAGCTATCAAAATGTGAAAGATTCAACTAACGACACTTTGAAGTCGGGTATTTATAAATTGAACTACATATTCTGTAATTCAGTTTATATTGGACAAACACTTAGGAACCTTGATATTAGATACAAAGAACAAATGACATTTTACAAATATAAACACACAAGCAAATCAAATTATGCCAAACATTTAATAGTAAATAATCACCTTACAACTTCACAAAACAGCACTACATTTTTGTAATAAAAAAAAGAGATGTTTTGGAAGCATTCGAAATTTTTAAACATAAACAGAAAGTGCCTTTAATGAACGAACAGATTTATCTTATTAAGTATTGCATATTCACTGTGCACCAACTTTTAATGCCATGTCTTGAAAAAATTTGAAAAAACTAAGAGTAAGATAAAACTTTACAACCTTGTAGAGTAACCCCAAAATATCCCTCCTGCAGGAGTGAGTTGCCTGGTTCACATTCTTATATCACTTTTAGGTATCCAAAACTTGTGTGTACCAAATGCCATGCTTTAATCATGTAACGCCATATAATTAAAAAAATCCAGGTGTAGGACGGCCACTAATATAATGTTTTAGTGTGCACCATAGAGGATTTCATAAAAAAAAATAGTATAAAAAATATAATACAAACCATATATTGATTGATAATGCTCATATTCAGTTGTTGAAACAAATTCATTGTACTTTCGCTCACATTATCACTGCATGCTATAAGATATCCTTCTAATTTTTTCAAGTTGACATTTACAAAACCAATTTTATTCGAAATACTGTTGTAATATTGCATACAACTATTAAAATACGACGTAGCTGTATCATAATTTTCTTTAAAAAAATAAAATTCGGCCAAATCATAAGTAATTTGTGCATAAAATTCCTCTTTTGAAATTGGTACAGAGCAGTCCCAGTTATGTTCAATATTTAAACTATCTTCTTTTAACATAGAAAAGGAATCAAATGTAATAAGGTCAGGAACATAACCTTTTGTTATAATATCACTTAAAAAAGATAAGCTATTTTGAATGGTTTTAGGAGAACGTAGAATAGAGTCATCAGGTGATGTAAATTCCACATTCCTAAAATGAAATAACAATAACATTTTTTACCAATAACATTACATTTGAGAAACATTGATTAAAATATTCGTTAAGGTAATGTCCCGATTAAAAAAATGTCATACATTTAAAAACATCAAAATTGGACAAACTTACATTTCTTAATCAAATATTTTAATCAATACACGGGTGTCCATTTAGTACTCTGTTCTTCTGTCTTATGTCAAATTTGTCACAAAAATGACAGAGACAAAAAACGGTATTTTCAAAGAAATAGCGCTCACCTATATAGTGGAGTTTTTACAAAATGACGAATTTGTGGAATATCCGCTTTAGTACAGTTTTTAGTAAAGAATAAAGTATTTAAATTTTAACTTTAACATTTAAACTCAGTACAATCCAGGGTGTTCCATAATTTAAGGAGAATTATATTTTCAAACAAGCATAACTCAATTTTTTTAAACAGAATCACCCAATTTTTTTTGTTAGAACTCAATTTGGATTTAAATTCTCTATCAAAATGAGACAAAGTTTGTGTATCATACAATTAACGGCAAGTGAGTTATTTTGAAAATTGTTGAAAAATTAGTAGGAGCTTGTGTTAAAATAATGCTAAGTTTTATTGATGAAGTAAGATGTAAACAATGAATATTTGAATAGAAAAGAATTTTCAAGTAAATGTACAAAACGTCTGCCATTTTATAATAAACGTTTTGTATGTGATCACGCAATGACCTAACACACTGTAGCATTTCTGGACCAATATTGCAAACCATAGACCTGATGTTTCATCATGTCTTGTCTCGTTGTTACAATCTCTCAGTATACTTGAGATTAACATTTTCCCACAAATAAAATCCAAAGGGGTTAATCTTGTTGGCCAAAATATGGCCCAATAATGTAATCATCTATTATTCCACCTCATACATTCAATTTGAAAAATTGAGCATATAATTGGGATGCATGAATGCAATTTTCATCACTTTCACCAATACAATGTAACAAAGAGGTTAATTAGTTTACTCCTTTTAAAAACTTGAGTTATGCTTGATTGAAAATATGACACTTCGGCTTAAATTATGGAACACCTTGTATGGTATTGATATACATTATTCTTATTAGTGGAGTTGATCGACCTATTTCCACAGTTTTTGCTTTTTGAGCTCGACGTTTCGGATGCGGACTCTGCTTCCGTCATCAGGCTTAGTCCTGAGAAGGACTGTTTTCACAATTGAGTCGAATTCATATGTTATATACAATTTTTCCCAAGCACTTGATTACTCTGAGATTTGAACTTGGTATCTTTCACTTTCTAGTCTGACACCTTTACCGCTGAGCCACTGAGTAATCCAATATATATTTTTAGAAATATTATATATATATATATATATATATATATATATATATATATATATATATATATATATATATAAAACTTTTTCGTGGTTGTGCTGAAGTTTATTGCGCATGTTGCGCCGTAACTTCTTGCGCAGGTCTATTGCGCTTAAGCTCTTCGTGCATTATTGGAATCCATTTGGGTTTCATTTCTACACTAGCTTAGCTTATTGGATTTTCTGCTAGTGCGATGTATGTGGCTTCTTTGAGTTTCCGACGAGTTGTGTTCTCGTCCTTTGTCACTATCTGTATGTTATCCCATTGCATGCGGCGGTCTTCGTTCCAGACATGTTCGGCGATTCTTGATCTTTCTGTTTCACCCTTGCAGACGTTGTTCTTATGTTCCTGCGTTCTCACTTTGAGTGGACTACTGCTCTTTCCTATGTATGCTCTGCCGCATTCGTATAGTAGGTTGTATACACAATTCTTGGAATTCTGATCTTCATTGTATGGGTTGGTTTTGGTTAGTATTTCCCTGAGCGTTCTGGTCGATTTGAAGGCAGTGCGTATCTTGTATTTGCTGCCTATCCTTGGTACCTTGTATATATGGTATTATCGTTGTAGATTTAGGTTCTTTTTTTTCCGTTACCCTTTCCCTGTTTAGGTTAGGTGTTAGATCGGGGTAGCCATTTTGTTTGAGTGTTCTAGCGACACTTTCTTTTTCTTTGTTCAGGTCCTCTTGTTTTGAGCATATTGTTTTTGCTCTATCGTACTAGCATTTACCACGCCTAACTTCACGTTTTTGTGGTGATTGGAGTTGTAGTGTAGGTACCTTCCCGTGTGGGTAGGTTTCCTGTATACACTTGTCGTGAAAGTGTTGCCATTCCTGTGTACAAGTACATCCAGGAATGCAGTTTTTCTTCCGACTCTAATTCCATTGTGAATTTTATGGAGGGTGCGCGACTATTTACATGATCTAGGAATTCATCTAGCTTATGCTTGCCGTGTTGCGAAACTACACAAGTATCGTCCACGTATCTAAGCCACACCCTTGGTTTCTCTGCGAATTCGGATATCGCTTGGTCTTCAAAGTCTTCTATATATATATATATATATATATATATATATATATATATATATATATATATATATATATATATATATATATATATATATATATATATATATATATATATATATATATATATATATATATATATATATATATATATATATATATATATATATATATATATATATTATATAATATAACATATAATTTTTGGTAATATTTTTTCTACCTGAAATATGTAGTTCTAATGCATATTGTCAGAAGTTCCATTATTGTGTTTACCGAGAGTTCCGTGCGTTCGTCTAACGTTTCATCCTTTTCCAGCTTGTCCTTTATGATAGTTAGTGGCTTATCGGTAGGCACATTTATAAATATACTCACAATGTCGAAGCTTACCAGTATTTATTCGTGGTTTGGTTGGAAGTTTCTGATGGTTTTCACGAAGTGCTGTATATTCTTGACCATGGACTCGGTTTTTCCCGATAAGGGGATGATGATACCTAGCAGATAGTGTGCTAATGGGTGGCAAGGTGAATTTCTCGAGTTCACAATTGGTCTCAGAGGAATTCCTTGCTTATGAATCTTCGGTAGACCGTACAGATAAAGGCTTGAACTATGCAATAACACCGAGGTATATTCCGAAAGTAGATTTAGTAACCACAGTCGAAGAAACAGCTATGAAATTAGATCCTGAAGAAGCCGAAGAATACAGAAGTAAACTTAGATCAGTCCTAGATTCATCTAGGCGAACTAAACCTAACCTCTCTAACCTAGAAAGGAGAGCGGTCATTTCCCTTAAGAATGACCCAACGATCAAAATTCTCCCGGCAGACAAAGGAAACGCGACTGTGGTAATGGATATGGATACTTACAACAGTAAGATCCAAGAACTACTAGGGGGGAGCGAGTATAAACAAATACCAAAAGACCCCACACCATCAATCGAAAGACGAATATACCCGACGCTGCAAAACAGAAGGGGGAGTTCTCCGATTACCAGAGAACTAGACTTACCCCACACTACAGCAAACCTCCGCATCTGTACGGCCCACCAAAGATTCATAAGCAAGGAATTCCTCAGACCAATTGTTAGCTCGAGAAATTGACCTTGTCACCCATTAGCACACTATCTGCTAGGTATCATCACACCCTTATCGGGAAAAACCGAGTTCATGGTCAAGAATACGCAGCACTTCGTGAAAACCATCAGAAACTTCCAACCAAACCACGAAGAAATACTGGTAAGCTTCGATATTGTGAGTCTATTCACAAATGTGCCTACCGATAAGGCACTAACTATCATAAGGGACAAGCTGAAAAAGTATAACACGTTAGACGAACGCGCGCAACTCTCGGTAAACACAATAATGGAACTTCTGACAATATGCATTACAACTACATATTTTCAGGTAGAAGACAAATTCTACAAACAAGAGTTTGGGATGGCGATGGGTTCCCCACTATCACCCATAGTATGCAATATATGTATATGTATGTATATGTATGTATATGTATGTATATGTATGTATATGTATGTATATGTATGTATATGTATATATATATATATATATATATATATCACAGTGTTATTATATTACAAATGATGTTCATGATCTCAAGTGTACATAAATCTGGTTTTATTTATCATATAAAAAAATAAAATGGTTACATTTCAAGAAAAACTCAAAAAGTTTCATCCCAGGTGTCAAGAATTAAAAAATGTTCGATATGGAAACCCCTTATGATACAACAGATGTCAAGGCTGTATTCAAACTCTTGCCATACTTTGTTAAGAGTGTCTTGTTTCATTGTTTCATTGGCTCTGGTAATCCGTTGTTGTCTCAGGTATGCTTTCTGGTAACGGTATCTATGTTTGATGTATCCCCACAAGAACAAATCACAGAGGGTGATGCCCGAAGATCTTGGAAGCCAGTTCAAGAGTGCACCATCATTTGGACCAGCACGACCGATCCATCTGTCAGGCCACCGATTTCGAAGTACAGTCTTAACATCGAAGTAGTAATGTGGACGTGCGCTGTCTAATTGCAGAATGAAATTTGGGTATTCTTGTTCTAATTGCGGTAGAAGCCATTCCGTCATCATGTACAAGAAAATGATTCCATTTATTGTTTGTCCAACAAAGAAAAAAGGCCCGAACACTTTGTTATACGTGATAGCACAAAACACATTAACTTTGAAAGAATCGCGCATGTGCTCGATGTAGGTGTGTGGGTTCTCCGAGCCCCATATTCAGACATTATGTCTGTTCACTTTACCACACAAGTGAAATGTGGCTTCACCATTAAAGACTAACCATTTTACAAAGTTTCCATTTTCCATCAAGGCCTGCATGTTCTCACGAAATGAAAGTCTTAGAACTTTTGTTGTTTGGTTTTAATGCTTGAACAAGCTGAATTTTGTAAGGCTTGATATTTACACTGTTGGCTGTGGTATACCAAGCTCTCTGCTGCATTTAACAGTAGATTTCTGTCGAGTACGCGTAAAACTTTACCTTACCTGCTTTACCACTTTCGAATAGTGATTGCTAGGAGGATCTTCATTAAATTTGGTTCTAAAGTGTCGTTGCACACTAATAACTGATTTATTGATGCGGTAATCCAACACACAAAATGCTTTCCTGTCTTCAAACTCAGCCATTACACAATTGACAACAATTGACTTTAACAAACAGCACATACGTACCTAAACCAATGTAAACGAAACTTTATGAGTTTTTCTTTCCAGTGTTACCAAGTGAAATGGTCTTAAAACAGATTAATCCAGTAATATTTATAATTGAAATCGGGAACATCATTTGTAATAACCCTGTATATATATATATTATATATATATATATATATATATATATATATATATATATATATATATATATATATATATATATATATATATATATATATATATGGAAGAATTTGAAGACCAAGCGATATCCGAATTCAGAGAAACCAAGGATGTGGGTTAGATACGTGGACGATACTTGTGTAGTTTGGCAACACGGCAAGCATAAGCTAGAAGAATTCCTAGATCATCTAAATAGCCGCGCACCCTCCATAAAATTCACAATGGAATTGGAGTTGGAACAAAACTGCCATTCCTGGGTGTATGTGTACACAGGAATGACAACACTTTCACGAGAAGTGTATACAGGAAACCTACCCACACGGGGAGGTACCTACACTACAACTCCAATCACCACAAAAACGAGAAGTTAGGCGTGGCAAATTGCTTGTACGATAGAGCAAAAACAATATGCTCAAAACAAGAGGACCTGAACAAAGAAAAAGAAAATATCGCTAAAACACTCAGAGAAAATGACTACCCCGATCGAACACCTAACCTAACCAGGGAAAGGGTAACCGAAAAAGAAAAACCTAAATATACAGCGATAATACCGTATATACAAGGTACCTCAGACAAAATACGAAGGATAAGCAGCAAATACAAGATACGCGCTGCCTTCAAATCGACCAGAACGGTCAGGGGAATACTAACCAAAACCAAACCATACAATGAAGATCAGAATCCCAAGAATTGTGTATACAACCTACCATGCGAATGCGGCAGAGCATACACAGGAAAGAGCAGTAGACCACTCAAAGTGAGAACGTAGGAACATAAAGGCAACGTCTGCAAGGGTGAAACAGAAAGATCAAGAATCGCCTAACATGTCTGAAACGAAGACCACCGCATCCAATGGGATAACATACAGATAGTGACAAAGGACGAGAACAGAACTCGTCGGAAACTCAAAGAAGCCACATACATCGCACTAGCAGAAAATCCAATAAGCCAAGCCAGTGTAGAAATGAAACTCACATGGATTCCTATAATGCGCAAAGATCTTAAGCACAATACATCTGCGCAAGAAGTTACGGCGCAACATGCGCAATAAACTTCAGCGCAACCACGAAAAAGTTATATATATATATATATATATATATATATATATATATACATAAGTCCTAAAAAATATATATTGGATTACTCAGTGGCTCAGCGGTAAAGGTGTCAGACTAGAAAGTGAAAGGAACCAAGTTCAAATCTGACAGTAGTCACGTGCTTGGGAAACAATTACATATAACATATGAGTTCGACTCAAGTGCGAAAACAGTCCTTCTCAGGACTAAGCCTGATGACGAAAGCAGAGTCCGCTCAAAAAGCAAAAACTGTGGAAATAGGCCAATAAACTCCACTAATAGGAAACCACAGTTACAAAACACTTATAATACAGTACATTAATCTTTACTAACAGCGCTGTACTAAAAGCAGACATTTTGTACATTTGATTGAAAATTCTTTTCTATTCAAATATTCATTGTTTACATCTTACTTCATCAATAAAACTTAGCATTATTTTAACACAAGTTCCTACTAATTTTTCAACAATTTTCAAAATATCTCACTTGCCATTAATTGTATGATACACAAACTATGTCTCATTTTGATAGAGAATTTAAATCCAAATCGAGTTCTAACAAAAAAAATTGGGCGATTCTGTTTAAAAAAATTGAGTTATGCTTGTTTGAAAATATAATTCTCCTTAAATTATGGAACACCCTGGATTGTACTGAGTTTAAATGTTAAAGTTAAAATTTAAATACTTTATTCTTTACTAAAAGCTGTACTAAAGCGGATATTCCATGAATTTGTCATTTTGTAAAAACCCCACTATTTCGGTGAGTGTTTTGTTGTGACCGTTTTTTTTGTCTACAACCACCAAACCCTTATCAATATATCAATAAACCCAATATCAATGTAAAGTACATTTATAGAGGAATAAAAAAAAGTAATAATATACAGGGTGTGCGCTTAAAAACATCTTACAATTTTTTGTCACACTTTTTTAGAGCACTCTGTATATTTTTTAATAATTTCTTAAAGTACCCGTTTGCCTCATTAATGATTTGCTGTCATGTTTGTGACAGATTTGACATAATACCACCACAGAAGAAGGAAGTACTAAATGGACACTATATATAGAGTGTCCCAAAATTAATTCCCGAGCCGCCGGGTTTATACTGTATGACCAAAAATAAGACTAAAATCATAAGACTAAAATTATAGCATATTAAAAATTGCAATCATGTTTCCAAATATTCAAGCAAAAATAGTTTATTAATTTAACCTAAGTGATGTCTTTCATTAGAACAAACAAACGATTAAAGTTTGAATAAAATCTAGCTAGTAGTTTTTTTTTTTTTGTTTTTCCTTTGCGCTTAGTAACAATAAATTTGAAGAAATAAACCAATCAGTGTGTAATTAACTGTCAATTTTGCAAATTGTTTGTTCACAATTTCGTTCTGAACTTGGGAACAATGCCAAGAATACATCAACATTAACATTTTTCACAATTTACTGATTTTGAACGTGGCCGTATTATTGGCATGAGAGAGGCCGGTCTTATGAGCTGCGTTCATATCGTCCATTTTCATGTCTTCCTCTTACACCACTTCACCGTCTACGCAGACTAGAATGGAGCAACGGAAGAGCTAATTGGGCGCAAGAACGGCATCGAATTGTGTTTAGGGACGAGTCCCGATTTTGCTTGTGGGCTCATGATGGTCGTAGGATTGTAAGACGGATGCGTGGAGAACGTAAAAATCCAACATTTGTTGTGGAACGCAACACAGCCCTCACACAAGGAGTGATGATATGGGTTGCAATATGTTACGGTAGCAGGTCACCCTCAGTCTTCATTGATGGCAACTTAAACCCCGCTGGTTATATTGCCAATGTGCTAGAACCCGTTGCGCTTCCATATCTTCAGGGGCTGGAAAAATCCCATTTTTCCAACAGGATAATGCGCGCCCTCATACGGCAAGGTCTACAACACGTTTTTTGGAAGATGCTAACATTGCCGTCCTCCCATGGCCTGCTCGGTCGCCTGATTTGTGGCCCATTGAACATGTATGGGATGAGGTCGGTAGGCGACTGGGTAATTTACCACACCCTCCAGATAACTTACACGGTCTCCGGCTACGGATTCAAGAAGCTTGGGTTGATATACCACAGGCAGCTATAGATCGCTTGACTGATAGCATGCCACGCCGTCTAACTGAGTGCATTACAAATCGTGGCGGAGCAACTCATTATTGTTTTCAAATTTTAATCGTTTGTTTGTTCTAATGAAAGACATCGTTGACGAAGATTTCAATAAAATCGTTCAATAAATTCTAGGTGTTGCAATTTTTATGGAAGTCAGTATACTTAAATTTACAAAGGCAAATGTTAATTGGCAAAGAAAATTGTTTTCAACACGACCTATTGTTTCATTTGTAGTTTGAGTTAAAGCTCCACAAATACGAACAATAACGTCATCTTCATTATTCGATAGGACTTTGTATACCGCATTTTTCAAGTAACCCCAAAGCCAAAAGTCTACTAGGTTGAGATCGGGAAATGGCCGATTTAAAATCTCTCGAACACTTCGATAATAATGAGCAGACGCTCCATCATGTTGATACGCAATAGTTTGACGTTACAATAAAGGAATATCTTCCAAATGGAGAGGTAATGTGTTTTTGCAAAAATTTGCATAATTCTCTGCGTTTAATATTCTAGGTAGAAAATGTGGTCCGATTATGTCATTTTGCCCAACAGACCAATCCACACAATTCCACTCCAGTGCACTTGGCTAGGTGATTCTCTAATTTGATGTGGATTTTCGTAATTCTAGCTAAGCAAGTTGTGCTGGTTAAGCACCCCTTGTTGATTAAAACGGGCCTCATCACTCCACAATACTTGCTTAAAAAGGTCTTCATTTATATCTAAACAGTTTGAAAACCGTCTGCAGTGCAGTAAGTGCAACTCACTATCCCAAGGATGCAGTTCTGCGGCATGAGGATTATTGTTAGAAACTCCAAGTAGTTTAATCAAATCTAAATATTCTTGATTGCTGTATCTTCTGGGCATTATAATAAGTATGAAAACTTAATTGTTTACCTTTGTATGTCAGTTTGACATTTTACAATCAAACATTGACATGCAAAATGTCATATTCTGCATTCGTCAAAAGTGACTTAATTATAAGCAAACTATCTTTACCTGGATACCTATTTCAAAAATTGATGTGCAGAAATATCTTCATTGTGATGTTTAAGATGGCCATAATTTCGTAAGGAGGAAATTTTGACATATATGATTTTTAACTTTTTTTTGGTCATACAGTCTAACCCTGTTAGCTGGGGAATTAATTTTGGGACACGCTGTATAAAACAAAAAATATGAAATCTAACTAAAAGAACAACAAACTTATAGCTAACTCCTAATCTGCATTTGGAACACATCACTAATGAATGTTTAAATTAAAATATAAAAAAAGTTTATAGCTGAAGTAGGTAGTTAGAGTCCATATTTTTACACAGAATTTAAAATAACAGTTTACCCAAAAAATCTTAAAGGACCATTAAAAATACAATTTACTGCACTTTTAACCACCCATCGATGAAACAATATTAAAGCAAAACCAAATGGTCCGAATAAGAATCCTACATCACCATCGAGAACTTGATCAGGTATATTCTGTAGATCCACTACTGTTTGATTATTAGTAAAATATAATAAATCTTGTAATATGTTAAGTTGAAATTTGTAGGGTAGTTCTTTTATAACGTCTGTAACAAAAATTGACACATCATAACATGTTTTAACTGTTGATGATAGCATGTTAATAGCAAAACTAAATCAATTAATGCTAAAAAACAATAATGCCTCTTATTACTGATAATTGCAACAGTATCAAGATAATTTAAAATACTTAGCTTGACATAGGAAAAACATACTTGTCCCATACCAACGATTATGCCTCACCAAATTTTTTACAAACAATTTTGCACCTTTGTTTCACAATAAGCTGACATTAACTACTCGTAATATAAACACAAATTATAAGAAACATTCCAAATTGGCACTCACTCACACTCACACTCATTCACACTCGCACCCACTCGCTCACACTTCCACACACCCAATCACGCTCAATCACGCTCACTCACACTCACTCACTCACTCACACTCACTCACACTCACTCACACACACTCCCTCACAATCACTCATCACGCTCACTCACTCACGCACACTCACTCACTCACTCACTCATTCAGACTCACTCACTCACTCATCACTCCCTCACACTCACTCACTCACACTCACGCACTCACACTCACTCACACTCACTTACTCACACTCACTCACTCACACTCACTCACTCACACTCTCTCACTAACACACACTCACACTCACTCACACACTCACTCACTCACACTCACTCATTCACACTCACTCACACTCACTCACACACTCACACTCACTCACTCCTCACTCACACTCACTCACTCACACTCACACTAACTCACGCTCACACACACACACACACACACACACACACACACACACACACACACACACATACACACACTCACACACAGACACACACACACTCACACTCGCTCACACTCGGTCATACTGCTACACTCTCACACTGCTCACACTCATCTCACTCACTCACCACACACACACACTCACTCACACTCACTCACTCACACTCTCACACACACACACTCACTCACCACACACCACTCACACACACCACTCACCACTCACACTCACTCATTCACACTCACTCCTCTCACACTCACACTCACACTCACACTAACTCACGCTCACACTCACACACACACATACACACACACACATCACACACACACACACACACACTCACACTCGCTCACACTCGGTCATACTCACTTACACTCACACTCATACTCACTCACTCACTCACACTCACACTCACACACACTCACACTGATACTCACACACACTCACACTCACGCACGCACTGCTCCACACACACACACACACACACACGCACACGCGCACACGCACAGACGAACACACGCACGCGCACGCTCACGCGCACGCGCACTCGCACGCGCACACGCTCACGCTCACACTCACACTCGCTCACAATCGTCCAGACTCGCTCACACTCACACTCACACACTCATTCACACTCACTCGCACTCACTCACGCTCACTCACACTCACACTTTTTGTGGAGAATCTGTAGGTTTGACGAACGTAGTGAGTCCGGAAAATACAGATGAGCCACAAAAGTCACTTTGCTACGCATAAAATATACTATTTTTTCTCTAGACGATTTTTACACTTAAATATGAAATAAGGAAAAATAATTAGGTTGTGAAAATGAGGAATAGTTCTCCGTGTTATTGTAAGTATTTTATTAAACATTTTGTTCCTATTTGTGAAAATTAAAATATTACATTGTTAGGAGTATGATGGATTTGGAGAACTACACGCCGTCAGAAATTAATGAAGCGGCTAATACTGCAATAAATGGTCCATTACCTACAAGATCGAGCAAAATCTATGAAGGCACTTTTCAGCAATTTATAAAATGGTGCGCAGAAAAAAATATTAAAAGCTATTCTGAAACCGTAATGTTAGCTTATTTTTCCGAATTAGCAACAAAAATGAAAAAGATAAGCTCGACAATGTGGTCCCAATATTCGATGATAAAATCATTATTGAGCATTCGACATGGCGTACATATAAGCAAATACTTGAAACTTCGTGCGTATCTAAAGAAGTAGAATGAAGGATACACTCCAAAGCAGGCCCAAATATTTACAAAAGACCAATTTAACAAATTTTTATCGGAGGCGTCGGACGAAAAATGCTTGGCAACGAAGGTAAGTTTTAGAAATAGAATGAAAACAAGTCTTTATATTTTGTATTTTTTTTTTGGTAGTTTTGATTATTGGTATCTCAGGGGCATGTCGTTGGGATGAATTGGGGAAGATGAAGGTAGACGACATTGAGAATGATCGCCGATTTTTTTTGAAATATGGAAATGGAAAATGCTCAAGAGCGGTGATGGGAATCCATAAAATAAGTAGTGTTCCTAAGGAGGTAGCTTTTTTCTTAAAATTAGCGAACTATACAGAATACACAGGGCCATTGTCTAAGAAGAACCTCAGCTACACTGTTGGTGGACGGCGGCGCAGATTTAATGTGCTTGAAGCGCCATGGTGGCTGGAAATCCAACACTGTAGCTGAGCGTTATATTGAAGACTCTCTAGCAACAAAAAAAGAGGCAGCCTTGAAAATTTTTGCACCTAGTGCAAGCGCTATGAGTACAGAAGTTGATGTAGAAGAGGAAGAATTAAACACCATTTCCTTAGAACGCAGCGAGACCTCCATTGTTACCTCTGGCGGATTTTATTTTGGAGAAAATGTTAGTTTTAATCATTCTACTTTTAGTCTTTATAACTCTAAACAATAAATTTGTTTTCCAAATTGGGTGCTTGACTTATTAACTTAAACTACTTTTGCATCTGCAGCGAGGGGATGCAAGACTTTTGCAGCCACCCGTGAAAACTTTAACGTTGTCAGGTGAAGTTTAAAATGTCATCTTTTATTGACGTCTGAAAAATGATTTGTTCATAAAATGCATAATTTTTTTAAATTATTAAAAATTCTGTGCAGCACACCTTTAGTACAACTCAGCATATTAATTTTTTTTTTATAACAGAATGGTTGTACTATCCTCACTCATATAAATAAATGGCACTTGAAAGTGAAACCTCCGGAATATAAATATACTTGTCTTGGTTGACAATCAACAACCAGCCCCAAAGATATAAGTTATGAGTTTGAAATTTGAGGTGTGGATCCGTTACAGGATGAAACTATCACTAAAAAGGGATTTCTTAACCATATCTTGCTTATGAGATGAAACCAACCCTACATCCTAGGGCGTATAACTTGAACATGTTGCAGTCAATTAATTCAGGGCAATAACAAGTTAAATTGTAGAAAATTCCAGTCCTAGATGATGGTGTATTTGTTAAACTTCGTAATTATATTTATTATAAGTTTTGTTATGAACGAATAAGTTCAAAGGTAAATATGTAAATAAATATATACTCTAGCAAAGTACAGGTCGTAGGTTCAAATCCTGCTCGAGGTGGACTTTTTATTTATGTATTTAATAAAATTAATTCTTAATTGTATATTCACATGATTGAACACCTATAAGTTTACTTCAATTGAACACAAGTAAACCTGTAAAAAACTATATGGTGTTGTGTAACATAAACCATTGCAGCCACAAAGAAAAATCCCACATTCTGAACTATAGAATAGGTGGTGTCAATAATAGTAATAATTACAAGTTTGTTAGGATTAATTAATTAATCTTCATTAACCTTTTGTTTTCAGTTATTCCGCTAAATTGTACAAATTAATTGAGGTGTATAAGCAATTATTACATTCTCATAAAATGCAATAAAATTAATTTTCTTACCAAGATTCCATTTTAGATATGCAACAACTTTCAAAGACAATATTTTGAGAGCTAAATGTTTTAAAGAATACTTTGGTTGAGTATCAGTTACATTATCTTTCAAATCTCCATTTTCCAAGTCAATTCGTTTAACATCATTTACACTTTCATATACTACAGACGTAAATTTATTGATTAGTTCAATAGGAGATGGATCTAAAATCATTATATGTAAACAGGTAACACAGACATTGAACAGTACATACCTGGTTTATCTTTCTGTAAATGTTTCAAAAGCAGGTCTTCCTGAAGTAAAAATTCAAACCACAAAACTGTATCTGGAGAAATTGGTACAGTACCAGGACGTAACAGATCTACATCCATTATTACAGATTATACATTTGTAATTAGTTTTAATGCCCCTATTGTTGTACTTTAAAATAGTACATTTTTAGATGTTTTGGTATCTAATTTTCTAGGTTATTTACTTCCGAGTGTCTTATATATCGTTAACGTGAATGAACAGTGATTAGCACGTGAATTGACAATTATAACCTCAATGTTTCTGAAAATAGGAATAAAAGGAAAATTAAAATCTACGGTAACCTAGGATCCAAGCTACGTTTCCCTACAATCCACCTAGGTTACCGTAGATTTGAATTTTCCTTTTTATTTCCATTTTTTTAAACACATTGAAGTTATAATTCGTCAATTTTCACGTGCCTATAGTCACTGACGAATAAAAATAAGGAATAAACCCATAGAGGTGGAAAGTAGACAAGATCTGACATATTCACATTACGAGAATTTCATTGACCATCAAACGAATTAATTCAATCACTGAAATACGGTAATATCATTGAATAAATATCTGGTGTGGAAGACACGACCTTCCAATCTACAACGTTAAAATTAAATGAATAAAATAATTTTAATAACATTTTTTTAGGGAATTATACACCTTTAACACGTTCATAACGAAAATAGGCAACATTGTGAAAAAAACAAGAATCTATCAGTTGGACGTTTAAAACTTTATATCAGAGTTAGTAAAATCAAATTTTCGTTAAAGAATATTTTTACACATTTTCCAGTAAAGCTGATTGTTATTCAGATAATTCAAAAAATTAAAAAAAATCTTAGCTCCAGGAGAAATAATATCAAGCTTAAATACACAATTTTAAGTACGTAGATGTTGTCGTTACATCCACACACACGCATGCACACACACACACCCTGACAAGGTCTCCATACATGGTAGGAGTATGCACAGTTCCTCATGACACCATATATATATATATATATATATATATATATATATATATATATATCAAGATTATGAAATCGACGTTTGACAAAATTTCGCCGAAATCCGCTATTATGTATGTGTGTGTATGGGTGTGCGTACGTATATGCGTGCGTTCGTGTGTGTGCACGCAGACTACGTTCACCCGCTGCTTACCAAGCCCGGCCTTACCTCTAACCTCACCCATAAATATTTACTTCTTTAATCATGCGTTGTTCATTCTTTGAATGTGACCAAACCAATGTAATGTACTACTTTTTTATCTATCTATCATCGTATTTTCCTCGCCACACTCCGTCATTATACACTCATTCTGTATCTTATCCCTTCTCTTTTTACCACATGCGCTTCTCAGGAATCTCATACCTACGGAATTTGTTTTTCTTTTGTTCCTTTGTACAATCTCGCCGTCCATTATACCATCTGTAGTAAACAATCTACCCAGATATACCAACTCGTCCACTTGTTCCACAATTTCACCTTGCGGAGTAAATGCTCTAACCTCCTTTCCACCTTCCCGATTGAACACCACAGTCTTAGATTTTTTCACGTTTACCTTTAGGTCCATGCTGTCACAGACTGTATGAAACTTCCTCAGAGCAGTTTTTAGCTCATCCGTACTGTCACTTATTAAGACTGTGCCATCTGCATACACCAGAACTCGTACATTTACGTCACCAACCATTACACCATTTGTATCGGAACATGCTTGCCTAACGCATTTGTCCATGTATACATTGAACAACCATGATGACATCACACAGCGTTGTCTCATCCCTTGCTCAATATTAAAGTATTCACTCACATCTCCTCTCACCGTAACACTGCCCTTATTCCGTTTATTAGACCTTTATTTACGCCATATTCATTTAATATTTCCCACAGCTTCTCCCTATTCACTCTGTCGTATGCTTTTTACAGATCGACAAACGCACAGTACAACTTCCTTTTTACACTTAAACACTTTTCGATCCCCTGCTGGAAAGTGACCATCTGATCAAATATTTATTTGGATTACAAAACCAGAAAATGGTTGTTTGCGAGTACGAGTAAACTTTAGTCGAGGCCTGCAAATTTATAAGTACTCGCAAACCATTTTATGGCAGTGATACAAAAGATTTTTGGGCCGACGTCAACCATTGTTATTAAAATCAATAAACAAAATTGTTGTACTTTTTAAAATTAAAATATAACCTAAAAAATACAATTGCGAAATTATTTATTACTCGAATTTTCTAGGTGCCTTACCAATTTGTCGACTTTATAATCATTTACAGATGTAGTTTGTATTTTATAAGGAACTAATACGGACATAATTGCGGATGCGTACACGGTAACACGTTTAGGCTTTGTGTTATATCAAATGTCGATTACGTCGAATATTCTATCAGTTCTGTCACTACAACGAATACCAACTGTAATTTAGTATTATTTTTGCCCGCAAAACGCATAGTTTCCAAACGCATTTGCGGTCTGCGTATGTCCTATTACAAAACGAAGGCACAAGTTTTTTTTCGGAAGACGTGACCATATCAAATTATTTAATGACTCATTCATGTTCTACGACAGTAGTACGGGGTACCATGCGCCATCTTGGATTTTGACGTCACAAGACCGCCCACGTGGGGACCGGATTTTCCACCCTTATTTTTATATACCCTCGTGTGAGACCGGATTTTCCACCCTTATTTTTATATATTCACGTGTGAGACAGGATTTTCATCCCTAATTATTTTCACACATCCACGTGTGAGACCGGATTTTCCACCCTTATTTTCGCACATCCACGTGTGAGACCGGATTTTCCACCCTTATTTTTATATATTCACGTGAGACAGGATTTTCATCCCTAATTATTTTCACACATCCACGTGTGAGACTGGATTTTCCACCCTTATTTTCGCACATCCACGTGTGAGACCGGATTTTCCACCCTTATTTTTATATATCACGTGTGAGACAGGATTTTAATCCCTAATTATTTTCACACATCCACGTGTGAGACCGGATTTTCCACCCTTTATTTTCGCACATCCACGTGTGAGACCGGATTTTCCACCCTTATTTTTATATACCCGTGTGGACGCATTTTTCACCCTATTTTTACACATCCACGTGTGACCGGATTTTCACCCTATTTTTACACATCCACGCGTGACACCGTGTTTTCAACCCTAATTATTTTTACTCGCTTACGTACAGGACATGTATTACCTCTAATTTTTATTATTTCTTTTGGGAGTCTTATGGTTGTATTAAGGACCTTTTGACGGATAGGACTTTTGTTAACGTGAGGAACTGGTCCTGGTCTTGGTGGTGGAGCTAGGGTTGGAGTTTGGCCTTGGTTGGAGCTGAGGTTGAGTCAGGTCTGTGGTGGAGCTAGGGTTTAGAACTGTATTTAGGGTTGGACCTGGGGCAGGACTTGGACTTGGTCTTAGAGTTATTTCTAGTAATTATCTTCAACCTTAATTAAGGTCCTTTTGGTTGTAACCTGGAGGCCAGGCAATTGTACGTGTTCTGACTGAAAAGATTTTATTTAGTCTATTTAAACGAAACTGCTGATGGAGTATCTGTTAGTATTGTTTAGCGGTTCAAGATGGAAGGTCAGTTTAAGCACCCTTTTCGGCTATAGTTGCAGGTCCGTCGGGTGTGGGAAATCGTATTTTATCGTTGATTTTCTAAAAATATCGAAGACAGCTTGCGATACAGGTTTTGAAAAATTATCTGGTTTTACAGTGAGTGGCAGCCTTTATTCAAAGATCTCTTGTGGAGTTTCAAAAGGGTTTACCTGATATGGATCAGTTTGACGGGGAAAAACCTGTCTTAATAATAATTGACGATCTAATGCGGAAACTAACGGCTCTGTGGTTGATATTTTACAAAGGGCTGTCATCATCGAAATTTAAGTGTGTTTTCTTAACGCAGAACATATTTCATCAAGGACGAGGACAGCGAGATATTTCTCTCAACGCACATTACATAATTTTGTTTAAGAACCCACGTGACAGAGCACAGATACAGCATTTAGCAAGACAGATTTCGCCGGACAATCCAAAATTTTTAGAAGCTGCGTACCAAGATGCTACTTCAAGCCCACACGGGTATTTATTGTTCGATTTAAAACAGAATACACCGGATGTGCTACGTTATAGAACAAACATATTCGGGCCTCAGGGTATATCTGCAGGTATATATAGCGAAAAACGGATTTAAGTCTCACAGTCATAAAGATTACATCATATACGATGGCTGACGTTTTAATCGAAAACACTGATATCCTACATGCATTAGCCAGATTAAGTAAAAGTCAACGTGACGCTTTATTGAAATGTTTGGATAGTAAACAGGTAGAGTGTATTTGTTTGAGTGTGCACATAACATTTTAAAAGGTCGTGTACCTCTGTCAGCTGATCAGAAGCAGCGACTCTCTCAACATAAGCACACTTTAAGACGCCTGGCACAGAGAGGCGAATCTATAAAAAGAAGAAACAGTTTCTTGTACAGAAAGGTGGGCATTTCTACCACTCCTGTTAGGACCATTACTTTGTGGAATTCTGGGTAATCTGTTTCAATAACCATGGACCACATTGTGAAGAAGATGATTATTCTACCGTTGGATTTTATACAGCGCTTACAGGCACCAGATGTTACACAAAACAACATTTTAACGCAGTTGGGTAACGATATGGATAAAGTTTTAAAAACTAAAATGACCGATCATGACAAATGGCAGCAGTACAACCAAGTTCTTCAAAGGTATCTACACTTTTCCAATCAGTTACGTCAGCCCACCAGTATAACAATTAGCGGTGACGCTGCTGCTGATGATATTAGAGATTTACCGCAACGCAAAGGTCTGACAGACGACGAGATAGTATCAACGCTTCCGCCTTCATATAAGAGAAAAGGCGCGAATTTGTTACATATACTGAATACGAACAGCGATGTTTTTTGGGATAAAAGGGGTACTGTCACAATAAAAGGAGAGATCATACCACATTCCAACATTATCGATCTGGTTCACGAGACGTTAAGAAAACGAAAACCACAAACCCGCGCGGTTGGCGTCAGTTTGCGACGTACATTAAAGAGATAAATATACCTCGAGCGTTATCGGAGATACGCAAAGGTATGATGTTTCTGCATCACCCAGTGCTGAACGGACCCTCACAACTATAGGTGAGAATTACGATGCTGATAGTGAAACGCGAGAAACACCAAGAAGAATCTCTCAAAGAAGAAGAGGACTTTCACTAGATTGGGATTCGTGGCGGCCATAACATGGATGCTGTATACTATGACCCTCTCACCCAGCAGGGTTCGCTGGTATAACACCTTTAACTAATGCTGTAAAGGGTAGATATGGTGAAGTAAAAACTGGCTGCAGGCACAGGAAGCTTATACGGTACATAAACCAGTCAGAAAAAGTTTCCACGAAACAAATATATAGTGAGTAACCTTTACGAATTGTGGCAAGCGGATCTTTGTGATATGCGGACTTTAAGTAAACACAATAGCGGATACAACTACATACTAACGGTAATTGATGTATTTAGCAAGAGGGCATGGGCGAGCACTTAAAACGAAGACAGCCTCATCTGTAATTGAAGCATTCGCGGATATTCTTAAGGATTGCGACAATACTCCGGCAAATCTACAGACGGATAAAGGCAAAGAGTTTGTGGCGAGCAGTGTACAAAACTTTTCAAGAAACAAAATATCAATTTCTATGTAACAAATAACCCTGATGTAAAAGCATCTGTAGTTGAAAGATTTAATAAAACATTGAAAACAAAGATGTGGCGTTATTTCACTTACAAAAATTCCTACAGATATATTGATGTACTCGAAAGACTTGTGACTGCCTACAACAATAGTCCTCATTCAAGTATAAAGATGGCCCCCGCGGCAGTAAACGATAAAAACATTTTGGAAGTGTGGAATAACCTGTACGCGAGAGGTTTAGGTCCAGTACGCCATCCTAAATATAAAGTCGGTGAGCATGTCAGAATCGCCAGAACTAAGTACACCATTGAGAAGGGATATGAAACGAATTGGAGCGAGGAATTTTTCACAATTAGTGCGGTGATAAAAAGAAGACCACCAGTTTATAGAATAATCGATCTTAATAACGATCCTGTTGAGGCACCTTTTACGAAGAAGAATTGCAAGTTGTTACGGTTGATAAAGATACTCTATTCAAAGTCGATAAGATTCTAGCGGAGAAGGGCCGTGGGCGAAATAAACAATACCTGGTCAAGTGGCGGGATACAGTGACAAATTTAATAACTGGGTGTTAGCTTCGCAGCTGAGAGATATATAAAATGGAGTTTTATCTTACCTTATTGAGTAATAGCTCTATGACGTATTTTCCAGGTAATATGACGTCAAGTTTTATTACGCAACTGCCAAAACGAATAAGATTAACGGGCTCGTGGGTTGTAGGTATATCGGAAATTCAGTACCCATGTTCTTTTGCCGCTGTAAGTGCAACAGATAATTTAATTTATTATAGAACAGAGCCACCTGACGACGAGAACATGTTAGAAACGATATTAAAAAGGCCTCAGAATATTTTCAACTCGACAACGAGAAGATCATTATATTGAAGATGGCTGGTACGTGATACGATTCGCTTCGGGAAATTACGCCAACATAGAAGAAATTATCAGCGAGCTAAATGACCATGTACTAATAAGTAAATTGCTAACAATCGAGTATCATAATCTAACTAAACGCGTCACTACGAAATTAAAAACTCGACTCTCGCTATTCGGATTCTCACAACGTCTAGCGTTACAATTGGGTTATCGACCGTATCAGAACATAGCTATGGAAGCGATACCCCTCACCCCGCTAGCATATGGATAGGCTTACCAACTCAGATGTTTGTTTATTGCGATATCGTTGAACCGCAAATTGTGGGTGATGTTTTATCTCCGCTTATGCGTATAATAAATATTACTTCAGAAAACTATGCTTATGGGGACATAAAGATGTGGTTTTCGCCTGCACACTACATACCGGTAATGACGCGGGAATTTGAAAACATCGAGATTAATATAAAACAGATACGGGTCCAGCAATGCCATTTGAGTTTGGAACGTCGTGCCTGAAGCTACACTTTAAGAAAGTACAATAATGGTTTGCCCTTACCAGCAATATTACATGAATCAGGCCGGTAACGGTATCGGCTCTATTTACAGAGGTGTGCCCTATCAACGCGGTCATGGAATAGGGAGCTGGTTAGGGGTATATTTAGAAGTATAATACCGTTATTTAAGTCTGGCGCAAAGGCTATTGGTAAAGAAGCTCTTAGAACAGGTGCTAATATTCTTGGTGACGTCATAGAGGATCGACCTATTAAGGATTCGTTTCAAGAAAGATTTCACGAGGCAGGTAGAAACCTTAAGCGTAAAACCGACGAGAAAATCGATAAAATGATGGAGGGTTCGGGTTATAAAAGAGTACGTCTGACTGATAATAATCAGTCTCAACTGAGAGTTGTTGCTAAGAAGAAACCTGCTTACGACGATATATTTTCAAGATAATGGCTTTTCTACATGCTCAATCGTGTGAATGCGTCAAGTCCGAATTGGATTTGTTCGCTTTACCAGCGACGCAGACAAGTATCGAGAGTGGTGAATGGGTATTTTACAAGCCCTTATCAGCTCTGAGTGATGACGCCCCAATAGAATTTGTAGTCCCCGGAAATGGAAACGATTATATAGATTTAAGCCAGACTATGCTTACATTACAGCTAAAGTTCTAAACATGATGATACAGCTCTTACAGACGCTGATGTTGTAGCACCGGTAAACAATTGGATGCATTCGCTTTTCTCACAGGTGGAGGTTTGCTTAAATCAGAAGTTGGTTTCACAACCAAACAACACCTACACCTACCGTTCATATATCGAAACGCTGCTAAATTATGGAAAGGAGGCCAAGAGTTCACATCTAGGATTACCTTATGGCAAATGATACAACCGGACAGATGAATGCTCTGGGAAACGCTAATAACGGTTTCTGAAACGTCAAGCACTTGCGGCTACCGGGAAACCGATAGAGATGATTGGTCACGTGCACTCGGATTTGTTTAATCAAGAAAATTTTCTCATAAGTGGTGTTGAGTTAAAGACTAAATTTGTACGATCAAGAGATACCTTTAGCCTAATGGCGGCACACGCTTCAAATTACAAGACACGAATTATAGACGCTAGTTTACTGGTGAGACGTATGCGAATCAATCCAACTATTCTAATTGCGCACGCTAAAGCTTTAGAAACAACAGCTGCAAAATATCCTGTTACAAGGACCGACGTAAAAGTGTTAACTATACCTGCAGGCATACAGCGAAAATCATTGGATAATGTTTTCCTGGTCAGTTACCTAAACGATGCATCGTAGGCTTTGTAGCAAATAAAGCCTTCAACGGTGACTACCCTCAAATCCGTTCAATTTTCATCACTGCAATATTAACTACATGTCATTATATATTGACGGACAACAAATTCCTTCGAAGGCCTTACAACCGGACTTTACAGCTAATGGTTTATACGTAAGAGCGTACCACACCTTATTCTCTGGTACGGGTATTCATTTTTGAATGAAGGTAACGATATATCGAGAGTGATTACCCCAACGGCTACTGTTTAATGGCCTTTGACCTAACACCTGACCTGTCTGCAAACGCTAGCACGCACTGGAATTTAGTTAGAAACGGCTCCCTTCGGCTGGAAGTCGGGTTTGAAGAAGCGCTCACCGTAACCGTTAACTGTTTGGTGTATGCAGAATTCGATAATGTGATCGAGATCGATAAACATCGGAATGTCGTTGTGGATTTTAGCTGTTAAAAGTGGTAGCTCTAACCTGCAAGCTTCAGTGTACAGCAGCAGCCGATAGAAGATGGACGCATATTTGGACATGCTAGGGTTTAGTGGTGTTAACAACGAATTCATACCGAAAGAAATTGCCGTGGTTACAGATCAGGGTCGTTTATCGTTGATGCTAATAAAACCACCACGAGGCTACTTTATATCAGGATCCATGTCACGACAGATAAAATTTATGGAAGATAATTATCATGGCTTGAAATGGTGGCGGGTCATGTACATTACAACAATTTCCGTGAGGAGCTGATGAGAGTGTTGCGCCATTTAACAAAATTCACGTTAAGGGCAGTGAAAACAGCAGTTTTAAGGTTTCTTAACAAACCAATAGTAAACCTGGAGGAGACTGGTTGCCCGTCGATTAAACAGTTGAAAAAGGAAGCAAAAGCATATAGCTGTTTAAGCCATAACATCACTGAGCCTATGTGTGCACTGGAAAACGCATTACTATTGCAAGACTGGACACATTCCAATTCAAGATGTATGCGGTACAAGTGTTGAGATGCTTGAAATCGATCCCCAGCCACAAGAAGAATGTATTTCGGCTTGTATGTGCTTCTAATCAACTACCGAGACACGCACCTCGACCGTGTGCAATTATCGTAAACACGGATCCTGCAAACAAGCCAGGTCAGCATTGGACCGCTATCTACATTGACGAGAATGGTAACGGGAGTATTTTGATTCCTTTGGACGAGCACCGCAAGGATATCATTTACGCTTCCTAGAGAAGAATTCCCGATGTTTCGTATACAATAAAATAATACTACAGGACTATCATTCGGATGTGTGTGGATTTTATGTCTTAGTGTTTCTATATTTTAGATTACATAGTTTATCAATGATTGATTTTGTAAATAAGTTTTTATACATGTTTAATTGTAAATGATGAGATAATTAAAATATTGTTTAACGACTGTTATCCAACGATTCTATTCTGATAAATAAAGATATTTTTTAGTACCTTACTTTTTTTAATTAAGAATTGCGTAATACATACTGTTTTTTTCTTTTAATTCGGCATGTGTGTTTTTTTAAATCGTGTTATAAAATTTATTATTTAGTGTTTTTTAAAAGAAATTATTTATATTATATTGGTTTTTTAGACTATTAAATTTAACAAAGTTATATAATTACACGGTAATTAGTAAACGTGAGCAGTAATTTCTTACTACATATTTTAAACATTCCAAATTCTTAATATGGTTTTTTTTATAAAAACAATTTGTGTGTCCGTATACGAATATTTTTTCAAACCGATTTATTTTAAGAGAAAGGTAAATGTATGTTGCTGTAAGTGCAATAAAGACAATGAGGTTGTTTGTATATTTTACATTCTAATGATGGAAAATCAATAGCTAGTTTTTACACAACTAGAAAGTTTAGTTGACAAATAACACAAAAGCAGTGACCATCACTCAGTGCCTTAAAACGTTACAGATCTGGTATGTGTTGTGTTAATCCTTTTATTTATTTACAGATTTTTAATTACAGTTATAAAACACAAGCATTAAGTTTCTTTAAAATATTAAGGCGTACAACATTTTTTAACGGACGTATGGATATTATTTTCAATGCAGGTAAAACTATGTTTTTTTAATAATCGTTTAAGAAAAGACAAACTGTTATGTAATTAACTTAATAAAAATGTTTTTTTTTTTTTTGTTTCATTAGGAATGGCAGTAATTTTTTATAGTTCACTGAGGATTTTTTAATTACGATAATAAAAATAAGTGTTCTATAATTAAATTTTACTGTCATTCAAATTTCCCCACGTATGGTTAATCCTATCTGCTTATCTCACCTCCTTATTAGAAACGTTTCTCGTATAGGTCATCCAATAACATATGACCATTTTTTTTTAAAAATAATAGGAGCGATAATAATATCTTATTAATTATGCAATTATTGTATGCGTGTGCAGCCTCCAGGGTTACAACCAGAAAGGCCTTAATACTATCAGAAATAACCCTAAGACCTAGCTACACCCCCCAAGCTCCAACCCTAGCTCCACCACCAAGACCTGACTCCAACCCTAGCTCCACCACAAAGACCTGACTCCAACCCTAGCTCCACCACCAAGACCTGACTCAACCCTAGCTCCACCACCAAGACCAAACTCTAAGACTTATCCTAGACCACCCTAAGCTCCACCACCAAGACCTGACTCCAACCCTAGCTCCACCACCAAGGCCAAACTCTAAGACTTATCCTTAGACCAACCCTAAGCTCCAGCCCCCGCCCTAAGCCAAGCCATACCCCAGTTCAACCACCACCCTAAGCCCTCAGCTCAACGCTAACCCTAAAATACAGCTCTCACGTTAGCAACTACAAAAAGATCTTAATTAGGGATACAGAGGGTTGAAAATACGGTCTCACACGTGGGTGTGTAAAAAATAGGGATGGAAATACACGTCCTACACGAGGGTATATAAAAATAAGGGTGAAAAATACGGTCTCACACGTGGATGTGCAAAAATAGGGGTGGAAATACACGTCCTACACGAGGGTATATAAAAATAAGGGTGGAAAATCCGGCCTCACACGTAAGCGAGTAAAAATAGGGTGGAAAACCCGGTCTCACACGTGGATGTGCAAAAATAGGGGTGGAAAAACACGTCCTACACGTAAGCGGGTAAAAATAAGGGTGGAAAAACCGGTCCCCCACGTGGGCGGTCTTGTGACGTCAAAATCCAAGATGGCGCATGGTGCCCCGTACTACTCGACTTTCGTTTCAAGAATTTTTTCAGAAGAACAGGATCAACCAATGCTTGAGTATTGGCTTTAGCTCTAGAATAATGATTTCAGGAAGGTGGAAATGATAAAAACTTGATGATGTCGAGACACAATGAGATCTTTTCGTTTCCACGGTAGTGTACATCTCTTGTTGATTGTATTTTGCACAGACTTTAATTCAATATATTCATTATTATGTATCATTTTGAAAATAAGATTCCAGAGGATAATAATCACAAAATGTAAAAAGTGAACGTTGTTCAGAGAGTTTAGAGCATACTTGGAAGTTTCAAATTTTATCATATGATAAAATTTGAAACTTCCGCATATGCTTAAGAGCTCTCTAACCGAACGTCAGTTTTCACTTGTTATCAAATTTAATAATTTTTAATCGTATTTCCCTGAAAATGTATTTTTTACCCCTTAATTATATTTAATAGAAAAACATAATAGAGATTTACCTTTCGGTAAATAATTAGAAATTGGATACGGGAATACTGTTTCGTTACAGAGCAGTAAAAAATACAGGTTACATATTCATTATTGAAATTTAAAAATGTGTATTGGGCTTTTTATAAATGTATACATTATAAAGCGACCGCTGCAATCGGCGCTCCCAACTCCTGCTTAGGGTGAAAATAAAAAAAAGAAAATATATTATTAATCTTATCGGCGAGCGTATATTTATAGAAAGTGAGTACATTTCATATGGATTTTAAAACTGAAACGATCAATTCTGGATCCCATAACCAAATATAACTGTAGATATTTAGTGCGTCTAAAAATGTTTAAATTTACCACATTATCCGTAATTAAGTGAATATCATCTAAGCTAAAAGTATGTACAATATTTTCCCATGTCTCCATGTCCTTAATCCCACCATGCTTATATACTTAATGTATGTTGGGAATCCATGATTGTGGCTGAAAGAGCTTTGAAAAACTCCAGCATCCTACCATTCTCCTTGCAGAGGGAAAGAAACACGTTGCTTTTCCCTCCTTCCTTGCCTTAAGTACTAACCAAAAATCTTAAAAATTAAATTATCGTATGTCCTATTTTTTTTTCATCTACTGTATCTTCGATCGTCAGAGCTTCATGCAATTTATTCTAGATAACGTGCCTCTTTGGAAGTACACGGTTCGGATGGTTCGTTAAAAATTACGTTAGTTGGCTGAAATAATGAAATAGCACAGAAATTCTGTTTAGATAATTCTAAAGAACTAAATGGTTGTAAAAGCAAATATAATAAGCACTAACGAATAGGAACTAACCGCCAAATGACAAATAACGCACCTTTTTTGAGTTGCATGTTTTGAGTAACAAAAGATGACGCGAACATATAGTGTACTTGCATGTTAACAAGTTAGGACGCTGATAGGTATCGTCTTTCGCAAGTCAGTTAGGGTTTTAATATGAGCAAATCCAGTCATAATATAATTCAATATATGCAGTGGCTTTTGATCATACTACCTATAAAGGAAGAGTACTGAATGTAGTTTTTATCTATGCAATTGTTGTACTTCTTTCTAGATAATAATGTAATATACTAACATACACATATTTTATAACTTCGAAAAGAAGTTGGAGTTATTTTCTCGGAAAAGCCGGTCGTGCTCGTGCAAGATTCATGGACTAACGAAGCACTAAACATGCTTCAGTACTATCGTTAGTGTTTTTAATATGGGTTGTAATGGAGTTCAGCATAATGAAAAGTCACTAACGAAACATTAACAAGTGCATCCGAGCTTTTCACCCAATAAAAGTAGTATGACAGCATTACCTCCTATTGCAGTGCTGGTTTGCTACTGTATCTTATCGGACGCGACTATTCTACGCCGCCGTTTCATCGGCGATCTATCTCACCGCCAGCCAACTCATCGTAAACCAAGCAACCAAGCAGTCGCTGGGAACAACCGAGAATTGGTTGCAACAATCGCTTGTATGAATTGGTTGCAACAATCGCTTGTATTATGTCTACCCAAAAATACTGTCAAAACTTTTAATTTCGTAATACTCACTACTGTAGCGTTTGCAATACCACTTGCAACGGGCGTAATACCTTTGGTTATTTACTCGTGTTGTTTACAATCCGCTACGAAGAATAACATTAGGGTTCTTTTACCATTTTTTATAATGTCAAAATTATTGAACAAACATTTTCTATTGTATTTGGAGACTTGAAATGATTATCTTCTCACTTACGCTGAATGGGTTTAATTTATAAAGATATCTACTAGTTAGTTTTAATTCGCTTGCTATTTAATTTCAGTTTAAATAAATGGACTTTAATATTTACGTTTGCAAATTCTTTTCTTATTTAGGTGCGCCAGCTAGCTCAAATGTTAAAAGAAATTGTCACTTTTATCAATTATCAAAACTTATACTCGATTCAATTGTCTTATTTTGAATTTCTATTGAGTTTACTTCTTTCCACATTTATATATTCAATATTTATATAAGCTTTTAATATTAATAGTCTTTAATAATAAAAATAAATCAAACGTTATACTTAGTTAATTACTGAAATTCGCAGTGCAAAAATATTTTGTTTACAACATTTAACACTCAAACCTTAAATTCTAAGTAATATTCTTAATACTAACATGCACCAAAAAAAAGCTTTATCAAAATTGAATGGAAAGTTTTCTGTTCAATTTTGATATTCAAATTCAACTTTATAGAAAATAAAACAAATAAACGTTTCTTTATTTACAATATTAGAAATCGTACCTACCTGGTGCCTCGTTCAAAGCCGATGACGTAATTGCAATATGGTCAAGCCGATGACGCAATTGGACCGATGATGCAATTGGCGGTTTGCTTCTTTTGTTCCCATAATATCTTGTTTACACCTTTTCGGTGGATTAAGTCTATTGCAATTTTCTTTCCAACATTTGTATGATTTTTGTAAATAACTGCTTGATATATTTATAATAGTCACCTATTACTTGAATTGTTAAATTTTAACGACAAACAGCTTGCGCGACGAACTGCAAGCGAACTACCAACAACCGTGCTTTTAATTGTCAATATTTTCCAGTTACTTTGCTTTATATATCGATCTATTACACTGGGTCGATTGTCTTATTTTACATTTAATTGTTCAATATTTAAACACAATATTGGGATACTTTGGATGCGCAGAGAAAACGTGATTTTTAATTATTGAGTTACCTTTAAGGTGACTTCAATTTATTGCACTTCTTCCCTATTATACACTAAATTTTATCTTACTTTACTTCTAATTTTAGGGCAACTTGACTATTACCTTGTAATTCGTGCCTCGGCGACGAATTACTCTGTTGGTGATTTTCAACCAACTCTGATGGCTTATTTAAGGAGACTGTTTAAAAACGGCACGTCATTATGACATCGTCTCTCCATCTACAAAACATTTACGTTTCCGCAACTGCCGCGTTTATCTAAATACCTTCCAATTATCTTAGTATTAAACACATTCAAATACAAATAACCAATAACCATTTATTTATCCAGAAAAACAACATAACTATTTAATGTCGTATAACTTCGCGCGCAATTTGAAATTTTCCAAGCCACCCGTTACATAGTGAGATAGACGCACAAACGCTATAAGCACTCGACAGGTTATTAAGATAAAATACTTCAGAATACCATCAATACAATCAACAACATTGTCAACGAATAACCTTGGGCAATACGGGTATCATTTGAATGCATTTTTTGTAGAGATTTCCAATATATATTTCATAGACCTCAGTACCTGACCTATTTCTCACAAATTAAGATCAACGTCCTTGTTCGCTATTACAGGACAAATGATTCAACTTGTTTCAAACCTGTTCAAGCTAATTGATGGTATTACCCACTAAAGATGTGCTCCTACTCTATAGACCTGCATTAGGTAACTCCTACTAGGTCAAGGTTAACAACATTTTTAACAGATATCGTACAGTAATTTGGCCGTTATGCGAAAGTATTCTTTGGTGAGATTCCAAATACGTACTATATTGTCCTCTTTTCGTCACATAATGAGGTCAAAATAAGAGGCGACAAACTTGACATACGGCAGATTATGTGATGATCACACATAACCTATTCTAATGTAGAAAGGATTAATTAAAACTTAAAACAAGTAATTCAAATATAACTAAGATAATGTATCATTATCTACCCGTTTCAAAATTGGTAATTATGTGCTAAGCTCGTAAATATTCTAATAGCACTAATGTTTCAATTATAATTCCACAAATGTTTATATAAATGTTTATTTAATACCCAAAATTCAGCTAACGACATTTTGAAATCGTGTATTTATAAACTGAAATGCGCATCCCGTAATTCTGTTTATATTGGAAAAACACTTAGGAACTTTGATATTAGACACAAAGAACATATTAGATGTTACAAATATAAACATTATATATAACATCATAATATGCTAAACACTTAATAGTAAATAATCACCTTGTAACTTCACAACAAAACATTAAATTTTTACATTTTTGTAATAAAAAAGACAAATTAGATGTTTTGGAAGCATTCGAAATTTATAAACATAAACAGAAAGTAGGTACCTTAAATATACAAACAGGCGGATCTTATTGACTCACGGTTAAAAGAAATTTTAAATGTAGAATCATAATTTAGATTGTTACCATTTTATTTATATATTTTTTCTTGATGATGATGCATTTTATATTGAAACGCGTTAAGAAATAAATATTTATAAAATCATTTGTGGAAGGTTGCATCGAGACAAGTTTTTAATCTTTTCGTCAACCAAGCGGAATTTCTCCAATTTGGGAGGTGCAAGATTTCCTGCCACTATTTGTTCATTGTACATTCTGGCAATAATAAACGTCCACATGGCTGGACGACATTCCCAATTCGGCCTGTAAACGTACAAGCGCAGCCTCAACATAATTTTTCGTGCGATTTTGATCGTTCAATGCGCGTTTGTGCAAAGTACAAATTTGTGGCTCAAATAAAAGCAGAGTTTTCTATTTTCGCATGCACGGGTGCGCTCGCACACAAGTATTATGGTTATGACGTTTCGTGGATACTAACATACGTCCACACACATATCCAAAAACACATACGGCCGATCTTGGTGAAGCTTTGTCAAACGTCAAAAAACCGTAAAATGTGCCAATAAGTCGATTATTGCGATAGTGAAAAAAAAGCCGATTGCATAACCTTCTATACCTACGTATGTATATGTACGTTGGAAGGTAAAAATGGTATTAGAGTACAGTTTGGGCATAAACTATGAACAAGAAAAATGTTACTTTTCCTTGCATTTGTATAATCGGTTATTTAATACACTGCCAATATTGTATCTTGTATTTTAGTTTAGGGAGTAGCTTCATTTATTAACAGAAAAGAACATTGCTCAATTAAACTTAATCTGCGTTCATTTACATTTATATTTAAACCCCTGGAAAACAGGTAGAACGTGCATACCTTACATGCAGCCAGCTTAAAGGCTTGATCATGCCAACTGATAAATTAGTTCTTGGGAGGTCGTACAATCTCACCTGTTTTGGAAAAACACAATTTGTACAATTTGAGTTATTACTTTCCTTTAGCCCATAGGGAAGAAAAGGTATTACATTGCACCAAGAAAATCAAGACTGAACTTTCATCTGAAATAAACATTTTGAGCCAGAAATATCAATTTCACAAATTTGTGGGTTGTGAAAACATTTCAAAAAAAAAAAAAAAAAAACCAAAGAGCACCAAACTTGAAACTTCAAATTTTGGGTACTTAGAGTAACATGAAATTCGTAAAAGTTGGTCATCCTGAAAAAAATTTTTTTTTCAAATTTTCTTGAAAACTGGTCCCAACAATTTTCATTAAAATTTTTGAGACATTTAGAAACTAAATAAATTAGCCATCTCATAAGAAAAACACTGCCCTTGCTTAATTTTCTAACAGTGTGATTTACTTAGAAACCTTAAGTCGTACGTAAAAATGTAGCATAGAAAAAATATAATGCTTGGTTAAAATACGTATTTTATTTGAAATAGGCGTTTTGTCATGTGAATATGAGAAAATGTAAGTTACAATTTTAATCCTTCAAATTTTTATAAAAACCAGGATGACCAAAGTGCACAATGTTGTGCTTATAATATAGCTCCGAAACAATCAGGCAGTCAAATCGTAATGTTGTATTTCTCAAAAAGATTTTCTCTGCCAAAAAATTTTGTTTAAATGCACTTATTTTAGTTTCCTGTGGAATTCTAACATTGTTATATAAACTTTACTTTACGCAATAAAATGTTTATTCTTGCAGTGACAATGTAACCATTAGAATTTGGGAGGTAATAGGTTCGATACCCATTACAGAGGTTTTTTCAGGGGGTTTTCCTTATACACATGTAGCGGCATGGTCATTGCATATATGCACACCATGTGTGGCTATTTAGGCAAATGCTGGTGTAGTATTTTTCCCCTCAGAACCTTAACTCCATTCCTTCCAATCCTATCCTGGCCACCCCCATCCTTAATCCCACCATGCATATATATGTAATGTATGTGTGTATGCTGGGAATCCATGAGTTTGGCTGAAGGAGCTTGGAAAGTTCAAACAGAGCGCCCTGTCCCTTGGGGAGGGAATGAAATACGTGACCTTTCCTTTCCATCCTATGTGATTAGGCCGTCAAAGTAACATCCTGGAAGTTAGAGAAAGCCATGTGATGTATATACCAGCATCAAATTTACTTACATATATGTAGTTAATTCATTTTAGGTTAAAAAGTGTGAAACATTTGAGGAATATTTAATCTCCATATGTGAGTAGCTGTTTATAAATAAAGGCAATATCAACTGGTATCTTCTACTATTCAGATTCATTTGAAACATTTTCCTGTTTGCAACGAAATGTTTGCTTTGAATTTGACAAAAACGAATTTTACACATAAATAAGTTAAGGAATTTATTAATAAAAAAACATCACAAATCGTAATAAGTTATGTTTTCTTAGATCACAACTAAGAACACTTTCGATCAAATAAATCAAAATAAATAAACATTACTGAAATTCGATCAACTTTCCTGTTCCGTTTTCGACAACCTTGTCTGGTAGTTGCAAATTTTTATAATTGTGATTAGTAACTTATTGACAAAGAAAATTATAAAATCAGAGATACTTGCATACACCTGCGTGTAGAGTCACATTCTAATGGACTCAGAATGAGTCTCACTTTATTATTGATATTACAACAGACATTCACGTAAGTCTAATGCTCCTGTGACCTACCATTCCTGAGAATCAATGTGCTACAAAGTTGACTCTAACATCCACAAAAATCAAATGTGGATAATAAAATGTTACACTTGTATTAACAAAGTTTGAATTTACAACATACCAAAATTTCGTACCATTTGAACCCTTAGTTTTGTTTTTATGTACCTGTAAATTTACCTATGGCATTGCAATCCCCAAAAAACTAGAACTTTGCATCGTTCGGCTGTATAAATGGTCCTTAAAGTGCAATGGTAATTTTTTTTATTCAATTTCAAACTAGTATATACAAGCCCAGTCACATATGAATTGGACCAAAACAATTTTATTTCCTATGTAGAATTTATTAAACTATTATAAATTCAACAGATAAGATTAAGTTTATTTGATACCATGTGGTTTTTGTCAATTAATCAACAATATCTAATACCTATATGAACTACAATAATTATAATATGAACAAAAAGGAAAAGTAATCTCCGGTGCAAATTAATTGGACCATCACCCAATCATAATGATAAATATTTATTTAGCCAATAAAATCATGTGCATATTTTTTTGACAGTTATATTATATCAAGTGGGCGTTGAAGATATAATTTATGACGTTAGTTGAGTGACTTAATTCAGTTACTTGTCAAAATTGTTCGTGGAAAGTCCTGATCTAATGGTATACGAAATGGCATTGTTGTGGCATATAACAAAGGATTTTCTGGGCATAAAATTATACAAAATTTAAGTATTCATCAAGGAACTGTGAGAAATATAATTTCGCAATTTAAAAAAACCGGAAATGATACAAAAGTTAAAACTGGCCGTGTGTCAAAGATTACCAAAAGAGATGAGCATACTCTCCGGACATTTATTGAACAAGATCATCGAGCTTCCTCTCGAGAATTGGCTGTAAAATGGGCGCATACAATTGGTAGACCAATTTCAAAAGACACTTGTTTGAAGAGAATGAAAAAATGGGATACAGATTTTACAAGGTAAGTTTTTACAAGTGACACTTTTCAATCTCAAACATTCAAAAACTTATGATCTCACCTTAGGCAAAAGAAAAACCACTTCTTGCAGAGAAACAAAAAAGAAACCAATTTTTATAGGCAAAAAGACCACCGAAACATCAATGAGACTCAGTTATGTGGAGTGATGAATCTAAGTTTGAGGTCTGTGTCGGCAATACACGAAGTAGAGTTGTTCGAATGCCAGGGGAAGAATATTACAAAGATTACCTCCAAAGAAAGGTTAAGTATTACCTTCCATTAATGAAATTTAACTGCCAGAGAGGGGATTTATATTTCAACAAGATGGCACAGCCTGCCATACAGTGAAATCCGTAACATCATGGTTGTGGGAAATGTAGATTCCTGTTTTAAATTGGCCCGATCTATCCCCAATCGAGACTCTTTCGCATCACATGAAAAAACACTTCAAACTACACCAGTTCGCACAATTCCTGAATTAAAGGTTAAAGTTTAGGAATTTTGGAATAATTTTCAACCAGATTACTGTCAAACATTAGTAGGCACTATGTCAAAGAGAATTGAGGCTGTTTTAAAATGTAAGGGTGACTCCACACAGTGGTAACTCTGAATAAATATTTGGTTCAATTAATTTGCGCCAGAGATTACTTTTCCTTTTTGTTCATTTCATAATTATTGAAGTTCATATAGGTATTAGATATTGTTGATTAATTGGCAAAACCATATAGTATCAAATAAGTATAATCGGATGTGTTTAATTTAAAATAGTTAAATAAATTCTGATTCAGAAAAATAAAATTGTGTTTCATATATGTCTTGGTCCAATTCATATGCATCTGGGCTCGTATATAAAAATATAAAATTTCACCATTATTTGACACATTAAAATACTTTTTTGGGGATTTTAATGGTGTATTTGTATATTTTTTATCTCAATCTAAACGTTTTGATAACACTTACAGTTATCTTTGTCAGTTGTAATATTATCTCTCAAAATTGTTAAAGATGTTGAAATAATTTTGTGAAATTTATATATTACACACCATTAAAAAACCCCAAGAAAAAGATAACTATTCTAGTAATTGCAAATTATTATTAATTTTATTAAATACATAAATAAAAAGTTTACCTCGAGTAGGATTTGAACCTACAACCTGTACTTTGCTAGAGTACCTCTATTCTAGTGCTTTTTGTGCCGACAGTAATCATGTCAGACATATCACTTTATACTTGAGTTTGTTGAAAATTACAGATGAGCATATATGAATATTCAGCACTCTAATAATACACATACTAAACAGGGCTTGGGTTCTGTGCATTAAAATTGATTCAAAATTAAGTGTTTTATTAAATTTTGTTTGGTGCAAAATACAAAACAACAGTTATTAACTCTATAATAATTTTTCTATTTTATAAAGCGTATATTTAAAAATTAATATTTTGACATCAAGTATGTAACGAATCATATCATACAATCTCAATCAATTTTTGAGCATGAGCATAAAGTTAACATAATACATATAACATCATTTACAAACTTTAATCAGACATACTAACCATTGCGAAGCAATTTTACCGACCACTTTCATACAAATTACTATTATACACAAAACATTACAAAAGCTGAGTTTGTCTGTTAACGACTCGATAAATCCAATGAACAATCTTATATTGGACTGTGTGACATATATAAGTTGTAATTTGATATAAATAATTTTTTGCAGGTATGACACTTGAGTTGAACACAGCAGTACATTATTATAATTCTTTAATAAAGTTGTACTATAAAAATAGTGCCAGGCAATCGGATAATGTAAAAAACATTTAATGAACACAAGACAATAAATTTGATTACTGAACTTATACTGACAACCTTTAGTAAGTAACTGATAATTTTTAATTCACCAATTTATGTGCTTTAAATAGTTAAAACTTACTTCTTGTGAGACAACAACATTTATTTAAATTTAAAACAAGAGTATAAATTGAATGAGTAGGAAAACTGTTAGAAGATCCCTTTTTGGTTTGTTTACAAATTGTGGTAGCTTTGTTTACAAACATTAATAACTACTCCAATAATGCCTTTCCGTTTAGAGTTGAGATATTCATAAAAGTCACTGGTGAAGTAGGTTGAAAATATCAAAAAAAGTTTTCTAATTTTGTATCTTTAAACATTTCATCATTTCTTACACTTTAAATAGTAACCACAATAATTAAACCAATAACAAAAACAAAATATATGTATATATATTAAATCATTTGCACCATTGTAACATATCACTTTTAATATACACAGTATAATTGAAAACAGGACAACAGGTGTTGCAAAACACTTGTTTTCTAATAAAACAAAGTTGTAAATCTGTACATTACAGGACACTTCATTTCTAATGTCATCGAGAGCCAAATTAATAGCCTCAAAATTAAGTTGGTTTTAATTTGTAACTACCTTATCTTTGTATTATAATTGCGAGTTCCTTAATTTAAAGTCATTAGTATATCACAAAAGCACTTTGAGTAACAATGGCTTATTAGTGACTTATTTAGCATAAATTTATCACAGTAATTGTAAAACTAATACATTAGCACCAAAAACACAAAATATAAAACTTATTGCAATTTTGCTCAGTGCATCTCAGGATTAACATGGTTCACGGACCTAAACGAAATGAATGTGCCCTCCAGGAAATAACCAATTGACAAATATAAGAATTCGAGTTTCAGTAATTTGGAAAACATTTATAATGTTCATTTAAAAATTTAACCCACATCTTTAATGTATAATGTTTAATTAATTGTATACGCATATGATAAATCCACGTTTTAAAATCAAATATTACTCAAATACATCCAAACATAGGTCTACCTTAATACGGAATGTATAGTGAACGTAATAGTATCAAGTAGTAATGATGTCAAGCAATGAGCAACAAAAAATAAATGATAGAAATTAAAACAGAGTTTAACATTAATTTGAAGGTTCCGTTTCTTTAAAACCTTCAGTATGAATTGTGCGACCAGCTAATTTTAATATGGCTTTACTTTCTTGATTTCCTTCCAGTACACTCATACCAACTCTTTCACCCCTTTCTTGAGGAGTTGGTGGTGGGGATCCTAAACCCCACACTTCTAAATGCCTGTAATTAAATTCCTTGGAGTAAGACATTTGAGAATATCCTGAATACGTTGTACAAGATTCACTGGTATGACCAATTCCATAATTTTGATCTAGCCACAATCCACAATAATTGTGTTGTCCTCCCATTGCCTGTAATTTATAAGAGTATTAAAAATATTTGTATTGTAATAACTACAGCATACAGCAATATCTCGATATACACACATTGAAATATACAAAGAACACTCGAAAGGTAAAATTAAGCTTCCAATTTTTCTTTTTAATAATTGTGGTCCTGAATAGGCTATGTCTGGCTTACCATGCTAAATCACTCAGGAATACCTAGGAGGATGGATAGGGGATATTGAATTGCCAAGAAATGCCTATGAACGGCTACCTTAAATTTTTTCATATCATAAGTGAGAGGAAAACAGGAACTAGTTAAATCATTCCAGAGTTTAGCAGAAGAATGTGGATTGTGCCCGTTTGGTACAAGTAGATATTTGTACTGCATATTAATGATGTAAATTAGCAAACCGAGCATTCCTAGTAAAGGTGGCCCGAGATGGTATCAAAGAGTGTAATTCAGCAGTGCAATAGCCATTGTAAAACTGATAATACAAAGAACGAACTGAAACGATTCTTCTATGCTCAAGGGACTGTATGTCAGAAGTTGTCGGGAGGTAAAGATCTGTACAATTCTCAAAATCGTCCAAAAATCCTAGGCCGACAAAAGTTAGGATCTTTAGTTTAGAACCACCGACTATTCATAAATGAACATGTGCTGATACCTGCCTTACATACTAAAACCGATTGACACGTTATTTTGAAAAACAAAACAATCATTTCCGTTACCGAAAAAAAACTACTTCTCAAAATTTTACGCAAACTCACATAATAAAGATATTTGACACCCCGGTATTTCAAAAAAATTTATTAATGAATAAATTCCAACGCAATACTCGTGCACACACACTTTGATTAATTGAAATGCAGGATGCCATAATTTTATTTTATACGATTTCCATTATAAGTATATAAATCCACAATTTTTTTTATTTGAACATCGAAACAGTTCAGGAATAGAATGAGTTTTGTTATCTCTTACGCCGAATGCATTGTTAATACTGCAAGAGCGATTCGAATTACTACTGTTGATAAATTACCGTCCGCTATTCCGCTATTTTTTTTTTACATAAGATACAAATAGTAAATCTTATATTAGTAGATATTTTACGTACGGGAAATATATTTAACTAACGTTGTATTTGCATGTGTGTAATAATCCGATATGATCAGGAATTTTATTATTTATTTTATTGATTCAAGGTTTCCGTCACAGATTGCATTTTAATTTTTAAAATTTAGTGTAAGCATCTGCAGAGACGTGATTTCTATTCTGTAGCTCAGCTGGTTAAGTTTTGTAATCAGGATTTTTCTAGTATGTTAGTTTTAAAAGAATAAATTGCTCAATAATTTTTGTTTTATATAGCCGCCTTTATTAGTTCCTAACAAACACATTGTGTTTAGATTTTTTGGAATTTAGTTGTAGTTTTCCGTCACAAGCGATACCCATGTATATACCGGGTGATCAAAATATTGCACCCACTACAGTTATTAATTCCATTTCGAATAAAATGATTTTTTATTAACAGCAAGAAGCCGATTATTAATTACCAATATTTTTTCTGATTTTGTTTTATAATTTTGGATCTTGTACGGATCTGTTATTTAAGTTGTCAGACCATAACATTTATTTTAGTTATACCATTAGGCCGTCTCAAACAGATTACCAGGGTTAATTAGTTTATTAGTTTATAGCCTGTTTAGACAAACGACATTTTTAGTTTATATTTTTTTACGAATTTAGTTTTGGTTTTCCGTCGCCGTTGGCAGTTATATGTATTTTTCCTTGGTTCTGTTAATTATTTGGCGAAAAATTATTTTATTAATTGACATCGCCAAGCACTATATGCGTTTTGTTTTTTTTTTCCAGCTGCCCGAATAAATTAGAGGCTGAGTCCACGCACCGTAACCACCCAATTTTTTCAGTATTATTTTTGTCTGAGAACTTATAAAATTATTTTTTTTTGTTATTTATCCGACATAGAAAACATTTGCTTCCGACCTCCGCATCAGGAGTTTTATTTTTTTGTAACTGAATTATTTTTGAATTCATACTACCGAGACCGCGCATTTCCGACTCAACAGCGACAGTCTTAAATACCGGCACAGATCTAAGTCTTCAGAAACCCTGGTAGAACGACGTCTTCACTGACGCTACTTGGGCCGCTTTTACCCTTTTAATTCTTCGTGAAGAGGAATCTAGGCCTCTATATCGCCGTTTACCTAGATTGGCGCTCGAGTAACCCGATTATACCGCGATAGTCCAACCGCAGTTCACCGCCCGCCCCTCTCAGATAATCTTGATAACAACTGACCGTCCACCGAAGGTAAAAGCGTTATAATTTTTAATCAAGCAATAATGTCAGTATAAAAAATGTTGTGTATCATACATCCAAACATTATTTTTGCGTGTATATAGTTGCAGGTCTTAGCTCGCAAAACTTTTATTGCTGACCATGTGATACAAATAACTATTTTCTAAAAATTGTAATGAATATATTGTGCATAATACGAAAGAATTGATGTGTTAGTAAACAGAAATATACAGAACAAATATTTCCTCTCGCTGGGAAATCGAACTTTTCAATTACCGGTCAAGCGTCATTACACATAGTCTTGTGTAGTTGTTAGTTATGCATAAAGTGAATTGTCATATAAAAACTTTAATTAACTAAATACTAAATTTAATGAATATAAATTATGTAAATTAATACAAATTGTTTATATTAATATTTTCTAAAAATTGTAATGAACACATAGTTCATAATATGAAAAACTTTATCTGATAGTAAAAGGAAACATTCAGAAAAAGCATTTTCTCTATTTGGGAACTTAAACACCAGAATTTAATTGCTGGTCGAGCATGCTGGCCTTTATATTACTAGATAAAATTTATAGTTATGTATGTGTATTAAACTGTTACTTATACATTACGCTACAATTCACAAAACTTCGTAACTATTAATGCATAAGCCAAAGGGCGGTTCAGAAAGAAATCTACGTTTTGCCACTGCAAAAGGGAGAGGTGTGTAACCTCTACTAACTTGAGTTCACGTCAATCTGTTGTAACTGGCGGTTTGTTAAATTATGTTTTGTTCATTGTGAATTTTTACAATGGCGCTGTAATTACAGATCTGCAAGTTGTGAGGATTTATATAATTACAATTAACATGTTATACATGTCTTTCAACACTTTAATCTACTCTAAAACAAAAATTACAGGTTTTTTAAGGATTTTCACTTTTTGTTCAAGACAGTGTTTTAAGATGTACTTTCAAATATTAATGTATGTAATATCCAACCCCTTGTATTTAAACAAAAAATCAAAAGACATTTCTAAGTAGATTTTAATGTTTAACGCCTGTACAAAATATTTAATAAGTACGCCATTTTAAAGTGTAAATGAATCTTAAAATAAAATTTAAAAACAATTTTAACAAAAACAAATCCTTGCCGGTGGTTAGAATTCTCCTTCTTTGCATTACCACTCCAATCACTTGACCAATAGATTCTTTTATATTTAATGTATACTGTTAGTATATTATTAAATTGTTACAGATTTTTAATTTTTACCATTTTTGTTCATTTTTAGTTCGATAAAAAAGCTGAAACAACGTTTTTCACGATTTATATCAATGTTACAGCGTCCCAGACAAAAATCTTCGTTAAGTCTTAATCTATATAAGAATAGTTTTTTATTTAAATACCACTTCTAGTGTTCCAAACAGCTCGAAATTTGATATGTAACAGTTATTCAGTGCGGTTACATGCGTGCAAGAATGTTTAAATTGATAGCTCCATTTTTACGAGTAGTTTACTTGAAAAAATTTGAAAACTGTAGGTTAGCAGGTATTTCCGGTGGTCCTACAGATCCCAAAAGTTGATTCGGATCCACGATGCCATAATAGCCGTATGCCAAATTTCATAACACCAACTCAAACGGTCTGATCGCTGTCGTGTCTACACACACACACGCACGCACGCTCGCGCGCGCCTACACGCACGTACGCACACACCCAAACACCCACCCAGCCAGCCAGCCACCCACCCACCCACCACAGAATAATGTCTACACTCACGCAATTTTTATATACACTCAAGTCAACACCATCTGCCTGGTAATACGGCTTCTAGTGGTATGTTACAATACTTGTAGAAGTGGAGGTGTGGTATTTAACATTTGGGAGGGGGGAGAGGGCTGAAGGTTAGGAGGTAAATTTTGTATAATCATTTTAAACAATTTAGTACATCAAGATTTAAATCAACACAAAAAAAAAACTTGTATCTATTGTACACACATTTGGGTTACATTTTATCAACGCTACTCATTGTATTTTTGGTATGCGATATTACAGTTACGCAGGGTTTACGTTGAATGTAAATAATGTATTTAGGTGGGGTAAGTGAGACTTAAAAAATAATTTAGACTAAAAGAAACAGAAAGGTTAACCACAATTTTGGGCTTAACTTAGCTAACCTTCTTGTAATAACCCAAAAATTCTTACAAAAATCCTTAAATAAATTATTTAATTATCCGCTTGCTTTCTTAAGAATATTCCTGTTCATTACAATAATTAATTATTTCCCCTTCTTCCGTAGTTAAGAAGTCGTTATAGATATCGACGGAAGAACCCCACCAACGCGTCACCTCCATTCACTCACCCAATCACGTTAGATCGCGGGCTATATAAGTGGAAGCGCGACGCGATATTAATTCCGACACAGCCCACCTTAAACCCTCTCCCGACACCGAATCCCTATCCATCAGACTTCCTACAAATCTTCACCCACTCCCTCTTCCAGTTGTTCCCCGACCGGCGAGATAGGGTTGTCCGCACTCTGGATTCGCTATCCCGAAATTTCTTCCAACGGAAGATCAACATCTGCGTATCCGGTACGCGGATGAAGGTCGCCGTAATCTGCCAACCCAATCTTTAACTCCCTCCAAATGGATATCCTAGCAGGGACGGTTAATGCCAGGGACGTTCGTCGGAAACCCCCCTTACTTAAACACTTTTTACACACACAATTCCATCACAGAAACAAAACTCACACCCAGATGCATACTTAATTTCAACACATTTCATACCTATGTAAGCAATAGTCAACACGGAACCGCCCTCGTAATTAAAAATTGCTTCCCATCGACTCCTTTTCAACTTCCTGCGCATCTACAGCATCTCGAATTTATTTCATACAACCCGCACGGTCACACCCTATCCGATGTCCTTTAACCTACGCCTCTACCCTCCCTAATGCAGTTATCCTAGGTGATTTCAATGCCCGCCACATCCAATTCGGTGACACCACAAGTAATTGCAATGGTAACAGACTATCATCCGCTCTGTTGCAGTTGCTGCTCTTGCGAATCGCCAACACAGCCAACATACTTCGACCACTTAAGTGCCTCAATAGTAGATCATATCATAGTTTCTAAACCCATAGCTCACTATTTCGATCCTGAGTGCTTTCTAGGCACCACAATCACATCAGATCACATGCCACTACTGGTCAAAACTTCATTTTGTCCAGCTCCTACACCTCAATACAGTCATTAAAGATTTTTCAAAAGCAGACTGGAATGTGTTCTCCGATCACATCTCCAACAACCTTCCTACACCCAATCTTCAAACGACCCAAGATCTCGAGAGCCATTAGAGACCTAACTTCCGTAATTACGGAAGCGGTCGCTATCTCTGTACCATTAAAACACATCGACATTTCCCACAAACCGCTCCCACAGCACATTGTGAACTGGATCAAAGAGAAAAGACGAATCTATCGTCAATTCTTGCGATCCAAGGATTCGGCTCTCAAGACCGAATACAATCGCCTTAACGCCTTATTCAGGCGAGAAGCAAATAGACACGCCGAAGACTCCTGGACGAAAGCCACCTCCCAGTTATATTATAGAAATGGTAAACTCTTCTGGCAATGGTTCGATAGACTAACCAGAAGAAAAGTTAACCCTAAATCACACCTAACAAACCTTCAGGGCAACCTACTCTCCTCCGACCAAGGAAAGCTCGATTTCTTTGGTCCACCTCCAATCCACTTTCCGATCCCCAATTCGATAACCGGTTCAAGACACTCCTTGAGAGTCGCCTTGAAGAATTGCGCAACCCTAACCTTCCTGAAATCCAACTCGATAACGAAAATCCCTTTTATGCTCCCATCACTCCCGACCAGGTTCACTTATTTCAAAAAAGGAAAAAAATTCTGCCCCAGGTAATGACGGCCTAAGTCGCAAAATGCTCCGTCGCTTACCCGACCCAGCCCTCCTATTACAATCCAACATATACAGCCAATGCCTAATCCTATCCCATTTCTCGACGGAATGGAAATCAGCCTCCACCATCATGATACCGAAACCCAACGCCGACCTAACCTCACCCTCCAGAGTTGCCATGGAAAATGATTTGAGCAGATTTTAGCCAGGCGACTCAGGGATCACGTAGAATTGAACGAACTCCTTCCTAATAGCCAATTCGGCTTCCGTCCCAACCGAACGTGTCAATCTCTTGTTGAAGCTGCTTACAGAGACCATCAGAGCATTCAATCACAAGCAATGCAATCTGGCTGTGTTTCTGGACATTAATCACGCATTCGACAGGATCTGGCATTCCCGACCCCTTCTCCAAACTCCTACTCTCGACCTTCCCGAGGAGATAGAAGAATCCCTAGATAACATCACATATGCCCTCTCCATCCCCCCGTCTATACGGTGACGACCTAACATGAAGCCGGACAACGAATAGGATTAACCACACTAAGCACGCTACACCCCACTAAACACAAACACTTAAACCAATTAACACATTATTAAACATTCAAATAAATCTAAATCTTTTTTTTTCTTTTTTTACACCAGAAATAACCACATCTCATGATTGTAAACTATACAATAACACAAAACATCGCAACACCAGCAAGCATGGATTGACCAGGGCTGAAGAGGAGAACGACTCCTGAACAGTCTACGACTAAGGTAATAAGTGATTACTAACCATAAACATACTAACAAAAAAAAAAAAGAAAAAAGCGATATTAATTACTTCTTTGCCGAAGTCCTCACGGACTTACTTCTTACCTCCGATCACTTATATCCTGCCTTCGTTCCTAACCTCTATTCTGACCTAGTTGGAATCAGAAGCCGTTATCTCTACCAGCCGACCCATTCCGGGGTAAGTTATACATTTTCCGATCATATTCACCAAACCAGTTTTCCCTTATAATATTTCTGTTCTGCATTGGCAGATTATTAATCGATCCCGTCTGCAAAACACCACGAAACCTGTACAACAAACACTTACTCGGACGTATGCCCAGCATAAACAAACACATCCGTTTACACAAAATCCTAGTCTTTGTTTTTAGGTTGTCGTCTGAAAAGTAATGAGAAATGCCCGCAAGGTGTACGCCTGTGTCGGCATTTTCCTGAAAAGTGTACGCCTGTTCAGTCTGGCGTCCCTAATTAATCAAAGGGCGTACGCCTGTTTAATTAATTAATCCTATCTTATCGCCAAGTACTTTACAGACACGATCGACTTGGGAAACCAGTAAAACCTGCAGACAGAAAACCGCAAATTAATCTCCAGAAAATCCCGTTTCTGTCAGATTATCCATTTAAAACCGTTATCAATCATGTATACCAGTCATTAAATACGAAACTCCCTGCGTTCCGTATAATAAAACTTTTATTATGCGTTTTAAAAGAGATACGAAATTATCACATTTCGTAAAGGTAAAAAAACCACCAACTGTTTCATATTTCATGTTTCATTGCTTAATTAAAGTAATTATCGCAAAGACCAGAAGTTAAATTAAAGTGACGTAAATAAAAGCTACACTTTTATTTTAAAATAAAATCAATAAAGCACCGGTTGACCTAGTAAACTACATTAATTCTATAGAAAATAAAAGCCATTGCCCTTGTTATCAGTTCCCATTGTATATAAATATCGTATATCCATATGTTAGCTACTTCAGTCGTTTATTATATTATTCATAGAATTTATAGTAAACAGAAAATATTGATTTCTTTTCAATTTAAATTATATACCGGATTTGCGTAATATTTTAATTACACAAATATATAAAGAGAGTTACGTGCGAAATTATTAATTTCAGATTTCTTATTTTGAGTGACAAAATAACATTAGAGTATTGTGTCATCCCGATTTACTATTAATTATCGATCCGCAGAGATTAAACACCCGCCAGTTCATAAGCCGCTCGCAGCCTTCGAGTCCTTCCAGATCGTGATTTAGAATTGTATATTTATAGGTACTAAATAGTGTCATAAATTACTCTACGGACCACACCCTTCTCTGATTAAGCTATCGCCGGGCAAAGCAAAAATGACTAAAAGAAACTTATGTATGCGATCTTACATATAAAATTTAGTTTTTATGACATTCCGTACATACGAAGAACTTCTTGATAAGAGTGTGCTCGTTACAGGTCAAATACCTACTTATCACACCTAGTGGAGCACCTTCGGTCTGTAGTCCTAGGGAAAATTTTGCAACAACTTTTTAAACGTTCTTAAGTTCTGGAGTCCGATGTTCTTTTGTGCGGTGTACATCATCAATAACAGTACTCATAGCGTTCTAAACAAGGCATGACACACCATTCAGTGCTCAGTGGATGTCAAAGGTAAATAGTTCAATCCCTACTGTGCTGTTATTTTTATGTTTATTGATTAGAGTTGGTTTCCACGTTGCTCATAATCGTAATCTATCATCTCTTGACAGCATTTATGCGTTATACAAAGCAGAAATGAAAGAAAGCAACAGAAGAAAAAGTGAAAGTGCAACAAAGGGACCAATCACACGAAGTTAAGCACGTAACCATCACCATCAACACCAACGCGGACCAGTACCCGGACAACGATTTAACACATGGAGGACGCGGAAATTTAAAATTCATCATATATATATATATATATATATATATATATATATATATATATATATATATATTGATCGAGGTGGCCAAGAAATAGGCCTGTCCCGACCAATGCGATTTCCTTGGTATGTAACCTTTAAATAATCTTTTACATTGCAATTAAAATGAGCAAGGGCTCCATCGTGCATAAACCATAAACATTAAGAGGAACATTAATTGAAAACTCCTTCTGATGTCGCGATTAATGAATAATATGCGAATTTTCATCTGCCCAGTAATGTTCATTGTGAAAATTAAAAATTCCTTTTCTGATAAATGAAACATGGTCCGTGAACAACATAAACAAAATTCTTTGCCTTAACCAGTGGCAATACTGCAGTCTGGCAGGAAACTCTGCTTCAGAAATGGGTTGTACTTTCTGTAAATGGTAAGGATAGAGGTGCTGCTCGTGCAGTATTCGCCATATATTAACGTGGTTGATATACCCCAATTCGTTTGCTAGACGCATTGTACTTCTTTAAGGCTTTTGTTCAACCGCCCTTAAAACATATTAGTGGAAAATGAGCAGTTTCTGGCATCTGACAATCAACAAAATTACACGTTATTTTTCTTGCTTCTATCAAACCTCTATGAGCGCTTACAAAGATGTTTGCACAAGATAACTGACGGTCATGCAACTTCATAGAGACGCCTTGCTTCGTATTTCCATTCGCTTATTACTTTACTTTGTTGAGAACTTTTTTTATTCCGAAAACGGTGCGTCAGAACAAAGAAGTCCAAGAGGTAGTTTTTAAGCAGAATTAATCTGGTTTTAAGAAAGCGACACTAATTTTTGCAAAAACCAGTGGCGTAGTTTTTTTCGCTAAATATAAAGACATATAAAGACTTGTCAGAATGAAAGTCACTGCCGTAAGTCCTTTAGAAAACAAATTTGTACATGTAAATGTGACCTTTAATAATACATTTGCGTGTACCAAAATTCATCTCAATTTCTTAATGTGTTTTCGATAAATGTAAAATAAACTATTACAGACAGAAAAGTTTAAACATCCCGTATCATGAAAACAGAGCATTTCCGGACCCATGCTTATGAACTTTTTTCACATTTTTTGATATAGAATCTGCCCGTAAAATCTCCTCACTACATTCTGCAACACCCTGTATAAATGCGCATAGGTTTTTAGGCGAATTCAAAGTATTAGAAAGAATTGATTTTCTAATTATTTATAGTTAAACACGATCGTTTTACATCTTTGCTTATGTGATAATAAGAATTTGGTTACCGCCAAAAAGTATAAACTGATCTGATTCCTAAATAAATATTAAAGAGAATTTTCTAAATTCGCACAGTGACCCTTTTTTATATAAACAAACCATTACTTGTCAAACAAATTTTGAAACCTGTAGTAACGAAAAATACAAACAAAGGGTTGTTATAATTCATCTGCGAAAAAAACAACATCAGGAAAACAAAGGTCATGTTAGATACGAATTTTTCTCTAATTCATTATTGAAACAATGATTATTTTAATGAACCTAACTTATAAACAAAACTTTGAGTACATGAATTTAAAACAGCACCCAATGCTAAAACAGTTCCATACCATACCATAAATGAAAGTTAGTTCTAAATTTAGATAAATATGTGGCAACACATCAGGAATGCTCATTGATAGATATGGGTAGGAAGCAACCTTGTACTATAAATGCAAACAGTGTATAAGCTAGAGTATAACCGTGGACCAGATGCCAACTGATGCATGTAATTGACGAATAAATATCCTTATTGCATAGATGTTACAATGTAAGCTCAAGATTACAAAATGTGTGATCATAGTTTAATTGTTAATGCTCATAAAGAAAAACGTTGTGATTGTGTTAGATTTTAAATTAATCATTAGTGTACTTACTAATCCATTTGGCATTGTTTGTTGATGAAGGTTAAGGTACTGAAAGTGTTGATTATACCCAGTTGACGGAAAGACTCGCATTCGCGGAGCCAAAGTAAATAAAAAGCTGCTATCATCACCATAGAATTTTGGTCCGAGAGCCCAGCTAGCTGGTGCAAATCCACCAAACATGTGTCCATTTAAATCCTCTACCACTAGAACTGATGGGCCTTGATTAACAATACGACCTAAAACAGTTATGTTTGAATAGTTCTGACAAAATGTTCCGACATAGGAATTACCTATCAAAGTTGAAAATGATTCTCCATGAATTTCAGATGAAAACAGAAATCTCCATTCTAATTGATATTGTTGAGGTAAATGAGCATTAATAAATACTAATTGACTTAGATCCAGTAGACTAGGAAAAGAAGGAATTAAATCTAAACCTTTACAAAATGGCACAAGGCTACGAGTTTTACTACAGTCTGCTGTAGTCTCTTCATTGGCATATTGAGGAATATTTGTACGTTCATTTTGTAATGTTTTGTCTCGATGTGATATACTATATAAATGTGTAAATACAAATAGTAACAGTTGACCAAATATAGTTGATCCTTGTAGCCATACTTCTAATGCTCTCCTTGTAATACAATCCCCACTCGCTAATTGATAAGCAAGGCTTTCAGCTAGCCTTTGTACATTTTGTGGAGAAATAAAGCATCCTCTCGAATGCCAACTTTTAAATTGCTTTTTATTTACTAATTTTTGGATTTTCATATAAGACGAAACTATGCTTTCAACGTACTAAAAAAATCTGTTTTGTTATCAAATCCATCAAATATTTTTAACTCACTTCTTTTACTAAAATATAAGGAACATCATCACTCTCTGAGTCACTTCTACCTAATGATTGCAATAAAACCTTTAACTTTTCATCGACAGTTCCACGAGTACAAAAAACGAATAATTCTGCAAATCTTTCTAGTTCAACCGTTTGAGATCGCATATCTCCTTTTCCAAATAAATAATTATGAATGTACTGTAATAAGCGAGCATCCATTTGAGAACCCCATAATTTCTAAAAAAATGTTATTTTTAATTAACATACACATGTTAAATGTTTTTTAGATTTAGCACCAAATGATACTACAAACACATCTTTGCCTACAATTTATTATAACATGTAATAAAATGAAAAATTGTTAACATAGATTAATTAACGTAACAAAAGTTGATTATAAAATTAAAAACAACACATGTTAGGTACGTTCAATATCATCAGCTGTCAACTGTAAATTTTATCAAATTGTTCGTCAACTTTCACTACATAGCAAAAATCAACTTGGGCCGACAGTGTTACTCAACAACAAATTCTGATACATACTTTTGCTATCAGTGTCAATTTCGGTTGTTTTATGAGTTGAGATTACAGGTCATATTCACCAGCTAACAGTAAAATTACGTTAGTGACTTACGTATACCGAATCATTAGTACATATCCCTTAAATAAATAAGTATAAACCCATGTAATACAAAAGGTAGAAGCAATATGATGGTTATTAACACAAATATGTTAATATATAACACCATAAAAATGAGTATTACATAGATTTGTTCGCAAGTAAAGACAAACCGTTATTTCTTCTTCCTTAATTTTTTCAGAATTTTTACTCGCTAATTTAAATGAATTGCTAACAATAATTTGTTCATCTTTTGATAAAAATGAGCACTTTGCCGCTAATCTTTTGCTACTATTTACTCCCATGACCTAAAGTAAACATTTGCTATATTTTAATTTAAAAATATATCATGTAACCTACCTTAGTTCCCCATATGTAAATAACAGCACATTCTTAAATGAAATGACATACATTTAAACGCATTTATGTGGAAATATAGATAATTAAATTTTTATACTTGTACATTTGTATTATTTATCTATAGGTTTATTTTAATTAATCAATCAAGTGCCTATTTCGACGAACCTACACATTTTTAGCCTACTTTGTCAGTTATCAGGCAATTTTTAGTGAAAAGTAACCAAGGTTCGTTACTACCTTGGTTGACATAAAATCAACAGATGAATTTACCAATAAATTGATGAACATGGTGTGTGTAATACATCAACAGAAGAACGGTTAGTCGTAATAAGCGAATGCACTTTTGTGATTTTGCCTAATTAATATAAATAATTAATAACCAATGCTATGGAGTGGTAGAAAAAATAGCCGTACTACCCAGTCGCCCAACATAAATCTTATAATTTAATGAAAAGTTATGTTAGTGGAACACTGGCTCTGTTTAACAGAACTAAGTGCTGCGCAACGAGATGAAGATCAGGAATTCGTGCTCTCACCTGTAACTTGACGTGCTTTATCTGACTAAAAAGTTGTTCACAGAAGTATTTCCAAATAAAAATGTCATCAACAGAGCATGTTTGTAAAATGCAGGGTATTTCTTTTTGCCCAAATACGTTTTGTAGAACTCTTCCAAACAGATCTAATTGAGTTTCTCCTTTAACAGTACATCACATTCCATTTCGGAACTTTCCATTTGTAAATATCCCGGTAGTAAATAAAGCTGACGATTTTTTTTGAAATTTTAAACTCGGTTCTCGAATTCGAGCTTCAAATCGGATATCAAAGAAGCGTATTTAATCGATTCCCCCTGTTTGACGTAAAGTTGCAGTGTAGGAAAGTGGGTAAGGTTTTTGTTCCTAACTGTTGTTCCCAAAGCCTAAGCTTCACTTGAATTGCGGAGATAAGATCATGCATGACAATAACAAAGTCGTGAAGCCACTCTTCCTCTTCAAATTCCGGGATGCTCTTTGACTTGCCTTCACCGAATGATTGTATTTCTTGGTTAAAATCACAAACACTATTTTCAACATCTAGGAACGTGTCAGCCATATTATTTCTACATAAAATTAACATCATCATACTCGGAATCTAAAGACTTGAGAAATTCTTGGAACTGAAGGAGATTCAATCCTTTCGACTTAATAAAGTTAACTGTTTTGACAACTACCGTCATCACATGGCACGCACATTGTCCTGATGAATAATGCAATGAAAATTTAGCATCGACGTATTGCCAACGTTGCAGGCTTCAGTTTCAACCATTTTTACTAATCCTTCGTGTTTCCCAATCATTGCTGGAGCACCATCCGTTGTTAAAGCTGATGGGTTGTTAAATTGTAACGAAAAGCGATTCAATGTCGACATTATTGCCTCTCACAGCTCAAGATGTGGTGGTGTCCTTAAGAGGATACAATGCCGCTAAGCCTTCAGTTTTATTAAAATGATCATCAACAGTTCTGATAAAAATCGCCACTTGGACGGTGTCTATATATCTGCGCTTTCAGCCAATACGAGAGCATAAAATATGAACTCAGGTGCACTATTTTTTAAATTATCTTCAATATGTTTTCAAATGCCGTCCACACGTCTAGTAACAGTTTCGCGAGACAGGTCTATTTTTTAAGAAATCATTTTTCTTTTATGGACAAAGAATTTCAACGGCGCTCTTCAAACATTCCTTAACAATTTCACCATCCGCTTCGATTTTTTTGCAAGTATCATAACCACGGTATAACTCGCTTTAACATAGCATGTTGACTCAAAATTCGCTTTTGTAAATATATTTTGTTGTGCAGAAAGTCTTGTTTTTAATGTAATTACCCGGTCTTGTCAATATTGCTCTTTGTACATACCAAACCTATTCACATGCTTGGTCTCATAATGCCGTTTAAGGTTCTACTCTTTTAAAATAGAAATAGATTCATTGTATATCAAACATATGGGTTTTATTTTAAATTCCACAAAAAATATTTTATAGTCCACCTGTCTTGAACGTTCTCAATCATTCTGTGACTTTTTGCTTCTATGTCCAAGCCTTTTTACTACTTGACGCCACTGTAAGTTTGCGTATTGTACTGAAACAAAAAAAAAATAAAGTTTCTACCGGTAAAACATACTATTATTAACTACTTATTTATTTTATATTATTAAATTAAAAACTAATTAGGTACTTATGTAAAGCTAGTGCTTATGCCAGTTTGTGTGTTTACTTACGTATACAGACAGTAGCTCGATCCCGAATCCCGATCGAATGTGCGCCACACACTTATAGGTACAAGAGAACATAAGTATAAGGTCGACATCGTTGTTAGCTTACAGTAAACTGAAAGTGCGATGATATGAGTAGTACCACTTCCAATTCATATCCCCTCTTACCACTGTATTGATTGTGGATCGCCCATACAAGCAAGTTGCGCTTTTTTTAAATCAGCCAGAGTGAATTGTTTCTAATCTAAATATGAATAGAGAAGACACTTAGTTGAGTCAATAGGCTGAGATATTTCTATTGCAATGGAATATGACACAAACAACGTAGTATGATGGACTGTTCTATTGGTGATATTATGGTTAATAAGATTTAAATAAAATATTTGCTCATATCATCCATCTTTGTGGGCTACGAATTAATACCCAAAGGCCGCGTGTTGGCCACCTATGTTGACATAGCACACTTTTAGATGGTATTTTCATACCAGTGCACGCGTCAGATTGAGAGCAATAAAAAAGAACGGGATCTAATCTGAAAAGAATGTGCTTTAGATATGTTGTAATAGTAAAATGCTTGTACGTGTACGCACCGTTATAAAAAATCAAGCATAGGTATATCAATATCCTTAATCCCTATTCAAATTGAAGTGAATAACGTATTTAGCCCCAAGGTATATTAATGGTTTATAACCATTCAATATGACTATAACTTTTTAATTTGATTAAAACTAACTAAATAATATGCGTAAATCATACAACCACTTAAATGATTTGTTTCACAATGTAAATTAATAGTTAAGAGCAGGTGCTTATTTATCTTTTTTAATAATAATCGTGTATTTAAAAGCAGGCTTTACAAGCTTAAAATGTTTCAATAGCAATTGCAGCTATTGTCATCAGTAAAAAGTTAACATATAGTAGTGTCAACAAAACTTATAAATTATGAAAACGTAAAGAATAAGTCTGGTATAATTATATTATTTAAAGCTGTATAATGCCATATTATTTTTGTAATACTTAATAACTAAACAATAGATTAAATATTAAATCATCTTGAAAATTGTGAAATCGTGAAAAACTATATATGAAAGTTGTAATAACAATCAACTAAAAATCTAGATGCACCAATTAAAGATTAAGCCAACAACGTTAAAAACTGCAATTGTGTATGGTAGGTACATTGAAAACAAAATGTTTACATTTAATTTAATTTAATTTTAAGTTAACTATTGTAATGACCCAGGCCAGTCTAGCGACAGCGCAACTCCAATGTAAAAATAAAGTTAATACGCGAACTTACATAAGCCAAATGATCATCCAATTTTCATGAAAAAGGAGATAAGATCACCCACGTTGCATGAAAGAGTTCTTACGGGATATGTGTTGCGGGTATAGAAATTTGTAAGCAAGTGCAATGTAGTACTGCTGTATTTATTGCGGATAAGGAAAATCACTACCAAAGACAAACCTTTCCACTTACTACAACAAGAATAACAACATAAATAAAATACAAGTGTTGATTATAAATACATAGAACAGTACGTCATTGTATTCTATTGCTTATTGAAGGATCAAAATTGTTATCACTCTACTCTAACTTTAATAAATCAATATGGTAATATTATTACATTTAATACAGGCCTGTACCTCAAAAATGGTGTTCACCATGTTATACAGTTATCTAACCGTAGTGTATGTTAAAGGTCTGGGTTTACAATTTATGAACCAAAAGGTAACGTGTTTCATACCAGGCCCACAGTATTCCAACGATTAACATACTGTAGTGTGAATATTCATCTTAAAATATACTAAGTACAATATAGGTATGAAAGGTCAAAATAAAATACATCAAAATGAAGAGACCTCTCTAAATTAAATAACAAGATTGTGATGTAATATTAACTTTCAAATTATCATTGGCATTAATTTGTATTAGATGAAATAATCACTCTTACCATGGTGTTGTAATACAATTCATATATAAATTTCAATTATTATTTACTTCAGTTTATAAGAGAACGTCCTGTCTTCAAATCAATTAATAATATAATTGGTTTACCTTTCCATTTAGATAATAACATTATAAACATTTTCATTCCAAACATAAAAATCAACAACCCCATCAGTTATTTAAAAAAAAACACCTATCTAATCACAATCTATTTTTACTATCAAATATACAACAGTCGCCCGTATTTATAAATGGTTTTCATTAAACTCGCCTTCTAATTTATAAATTAAAATATATAAATCTGCACCAGCTGTGGTACATCACACCATCTATATAAAATCTGCATTGCTATGACGACTATACATACTTGTTTGGTTAAGTCATTTACTTCAAGATCTAGGAAAAAGCACGGCAAATTGCTATTGAAGCCCCAAAAAGATGAGTATTTTTAATTAGTCGTCCCAAGGATGGTTACCGAATTAGATTATTAATTTTAAGTAATTAATATGAATAATTCTCAGGAAAGTGAAACAATTGTAAATTGTTTATTAGAAAGTGTGTATTCTGAAAATGAATTGTTTTTTTTTTTTGCTGTCTACTGTTGAAGACTGCACTTTTACTTTTCTTTTGTAAAAAATGTTCTTTTGGAAATCATTAGTTCAAAGAAAAAGTGGAGATATTTTTGCAATAGAGGCATTTAATTTTGATGAATAGGTTTTAACCAAACGTATAGGTAAACAGTCTCTTAAGTATCATTACCGGGTGCAAGAGTTATTACATGTTACTGAAAGAAAAGAGATATGTGTTAGTAGAACAGGGGCACCTCGCCTTTCACTTTTGTGACGTCAATTGACCTTGGGATTTCCTACGGTCGCCCACGTGTGAGACTGTATTTTCACCCCTATGGTTTCTTTTCGGAGGCCTTTTTCAACCCCTCTTCATCCCTAATTATTTTTGTTTTTTACTCGCCCACGTGTAGGACGTGTTTTTTCACCCCTATTTTATGACAGCCCACGTGTAGGAGGCGTCTTTCTACCCCTATGGCTTCTTTTCGGAGGCCTTTTTCAACCCCTTTTCATCCCTAATTATTTTTGTTTTTTACTCGGCCACGTGTAGGACGCGTTTTTTTACACCTATTTTATGGCCGTCCACGTGTGAGCTCGTATTTTCTACCCCTACGGTTTCTTTTCGGTGTTCTTTTTAACCCTTAATGGAATTTTCACCCTAATTACGGCCTCTTTGGCGGTTTAGCCCCTGGAAGGTAGGCAAATGCGTGCGCGTACAATATTCTAATAAGAGGCCCTAATGTTACCTCATAAGACAGATATAAGAAGTTGTGTTAGGTCTGCGCCCCCGCCCCTTGGATGAAAATAGTATTATAATAAGGGGATCCTAATGCTAACGTGTAAGACAAGTGTAAAAAGTACCATGTAGGCCTTCGATCTTGTGTTAGGGTCTGCGCCCCTGTCGTGGCCCCTTGGCGGGAAATTTGAAATAAGGGGGCCCTAATGCCAACTTGTAAGACACGTGTAGGGTTTCGCAACCTATTCTCAGGCGTTCGCCCCCTGGCTGGAAATGGTATGGGGACCCTAACCTTATAAGACAAGTGTAGAGCTTGGCCCCTATCGTGGCCCCTTGGTGCAATTGTATGTGGGTTCTAACCTAATCTTATAAGACTAGTGTAGGCCTTCGCCCTCCTGTCGTTACCCCAGGTTGGAAATGGTATTTGTTTTTGTAGGTTATGACTGGTAATTTGAAGTTGTATTCTAATAAGGAGGTTCTTGTAAGACAAGTGTATGAACTTGTGTTAGGGATTGATCTTGCGTGGGGGAATTTGAATGACAGTAAAATTTAATTATAGAACACTTATGTTTATTGTAAATATCATAATTAAAAAAGCCTCAGTGAGTTATAAAAAAAAAATTACTGACATTCAGATTATTCTCTAATGAAACAAATTTTTTTTATTAAGTTAATTAATTACATAACAGTTATTACAATATTGTTGGCTAAACGAATATTAAAACTGACTGTTTTACCTGCTTTGATTGCATTGAAATATGTTTAATACCCATCCGTTCGTTAAATTGTTGTATATTGTACACCTTAAAATTTTTAAAAGAAACTTGTTACGTATAGATTAGATGCGTTTTATAGCTGTAATTAAATCTCTGTACAAGTAAATAAAATAAATAAAAGGTTAAAAGCACACTTACCAGCTCTGTACTGAAAGAATGTTTTGGAGAATTGGTTTACGAGTGATGGTCACTGCTTTGTGTTACTCGTCTAATCAAACTAAATCACTTTCTATGTTTTTACTTATGCGTAGTTGATATATAACGGGTTCCCTGTCAGTAAAACTATTTTTTTTAAAGCAACTTGAAAAATATTCATATTGTACATACGGACACACAAATTGTTTATTGAAACGCATTCATTAACAGTTATAAAAACCTCATTAAAATTTGAAATGTAATAATTACGTGTGCAACATACAGTTAAAATTGAACGTGTATTTTCCAATATTATTTTTATTAGAGTTTTTAAATTTTTATTACCATGATTGTTATTAAAATTATCACATTTCTATTAATGATCATTTTGATATAAAAAGGCGTGCCTAAAATTTATCATTGCATTTTCAATTTTGGTAAAACATAATTTCGTTTTGAGGAAACAACCCTCAAAACAATCAATCAAGCCAGATACATAAGAATGTTTTAATTATATCCATTTAATAGCGAAATAAATAAATTCGAGTTGTATCTGAAAATGACTTCTATCTAAAAAAGGTTGTCTTTTTAAAAAACCTTAGATTTTTATAAAACAAGACCGAACGTCCTAGTCGTTATTGAAAACGCTCAACCACCTATGTACAGTATACAGTGCAATAACAAATATAATTCAACTCATTACTTTAAAAATAAATGTGTAATTAAGAGCTGGTTGGTATACATCAGAACGTTATTTGTTAACATGCAATTTAAACACGCGTTGAATAAGCGGTCTTGCTTGCTTATATGTTTTATATACACAGACCTTTTGAGAATTGTGTCAAGGGTCCGCGGCAAGGGGCGAAGACCGAGCGCAAGTTCCTAGGAACTGTATATAGTTTTGAAAATATACAGCTACGTGGAGCCATGATCAATCTCTATTACAGAAAAACGTCTGTTAGCTCATACACCACTAGATGACGCCACAAACAAGCTCAAACTTCCAGCCAAGCGGACACGATAGACGTGAGAGACGAAAGGGACAAGAAAAACGTGGGGATGGAAGAGACGAAAGCCACGTTTAATTTCCAATGCTTTTATTTTTTGTATTAAATCCAATAAGATTGATAGAAACTGGCTTTTTAAATATACAAATTATAAACAAGCCCGAAAGTCCATTCCGAAAACAAGATTATTAATAAAAAATTGAAAGAAAACTTAGCGTTTAAAAAATATATTTAAAACAACACATCATTTATTTATTTAAGTTAATTACATTGTTACCAGTCTTCTTCTTTTTTCGACTGTAATTCGTCATTATCATCATGGTCTTGAGATTCGTCCTTTCCCTCTAACTCATCGATCTTCTTCTGTGAATCATCATTATCATCATGAGTGTGAGATACATGCATCTCATCCACTTCATCGTTTTCATCATCAGGTTGAACAGTTATATTGCAGTAGTTTACTAACAAATCCCTAAAATCTCTAATGTCCTCTGATGTTGGTTCATAAACAGGAGAATACATTATAATAATAATCCTTACTCGCTGGAAACTACACACACAGGTAAAATTTTGCGATGCGATGTTTTCATATAGGTACGAATCGCATTAAACGTGCTATAGTTAGTGCGACCCTCACTCCTCGACTCCCGAAGATAACCGACCCTATCCGAACATTGTTGAGCACTTACACCCATTCCTTCAATATAATTTAAATAAAATCAAATAAACAAGTTTTACAACACTTTTATTTTTATTTTTTACACAAAAAAATAGGTAACATTTTTACACACAAATTGCAATTCTCTCTTTATGCCTAATAGGCGTATGCTTTAGTACATCTAATTTAATTTTAATTTTATAATTTAAATTTATGCTTTGTTCTGCCAATTCTCTTTCTAACCAATAATTAGATATACATAACGTATCCAGATCGTCGAAATGTAATACGTTATGTAATTTATTTCTTGTGGTTATCGGTTTAATACCTATTATAACTAATTCTGTCCCCTCGGATAATCGCTCCAATTTCCTATAGTCTCTAGACTTTATCATACGTTTAATTTTTACATAGAAGCTTCGTTAATTTTATCTATGTCTTGTTGCGAGAAATTTACATTTTCCGTATTTTCTAAAGCTTTTACATGCCCCACAACATCTATGTTAGCAAAATAATTCCATTAAATGTGGTAATTCCATTAGTTTAAACGTCCCGTCTTTTCTCTCTCGTGTTCTTCTTGCTTCTCTCGTCTCTCTCTCTCTCTCTCTCTCTCTCTCTCTCTCTCTCTCTCTCTTTCTCTCTCTCGTCTCTCTTGCTTCACTCGCTTCTCCCGTGTCTCCCACTCTCTTGTTTCTTTCTCTTCTCTCTTCCCTCTCGTTTCTCTCTCACACTGCTCTAGTTTCTGTTGCCCTCTCCCCTTTCACTTCTCTCGTTCCCGTCGCTTCTCTCTCTCTCACCTTTCTCGTTTCTCTCACTTCTTCTGTCTCCCTCGTTTTCTCTCTCCCTCTCTCGTCTCGCTTCTCTCTCGTTACCCGCTCGTTTCTCTCTCACTTCTCTCGTTCCGTAAATTCTCTCTATCTCTCGCTCTCTCTCTCTCTCGCCTTTCTCATTTCTCACACTTCTCCTGTCTCTCTCGTTTTCTCTCCTCTCTCGTCTGGCTTCTCTCTCGTTTCCTTCCAGTTTCTCTCTCGCTTCTCTCGTTCCGTCGCTTCTCTCTCTCTCTCGCCTTTCTCATTTCTCACACTTCTCCTGTCTCTCTCATTTTCTCTTCTCTCTCTCTCTCGTCTCGCTTCTCTCGTTCCGTCACTCTCTCTCTCTCTCACACATTTCTCGTTTCTCTCACTTCTCCAGTCTTTCTCGTTTTCTCTCATATCTCTCTCTCTCTCTCTCTCTCTCTCTCTCTCTTCAATTCGCAGTAACATTGATACCGATGCGGTAATTTCAACAGTTGCAGATGAAGTACTAAAAGTTAACATAGATAAAATATATTGGAAAGTTCCGCACATCATTTGAGCATTAGCGGAGGAATTGGTGTTAACGAAGCACATTGATAAAAATGTGAGTATTCCAGTAGCATTTGGAAGCTGGGAAACACATATATCCAGCAGTTCCCACAACACATAAACATACATGGGCAATCAAAACATCGACTAGTATAGAAACACCTAGATACATTATTATCGGATTTTAAAACGGGCGAGAAAATAATGTTTCTCAAGATATGAGCAGATTCGATAAATGTACACTAAAGTATATTAGGGTATTCCTTAACACGGATCATTATCCGTATGACAATTTAAACGTAAATTACGATAGTAATTGCTTTGCTACATTGTATGAAATGTTTGCTAATTTCCAAATGTCCTATTATCAAAGAGATGGTCAACCATTACTCACACCTAATCAATTTACGAAAGTCGCACCATTGATAGTGGTAGACTATTCGAATCAAAAAGAGACATTACACTCTAAAGCAGTGTAGAATGTGTAGAATTCGAAACAGAAGTCAACGTACCCGCGAATAGGACAGCATACTGTGTTATACTCCACGATCGCTTAGTTACGTGTAGCGCGTTAACCAAAGCAGTAAGACAGCTGTAATACCATGGCTGTCATAGTCGACGTACAAGGCTTTAAACTTTCAAAAATTTTGATACCGAAAGAACTGGCAAGTTTTAATGGAACACAAGTAGCTCACTACATGTTTAAATCACCGTATCCATGGCATACGTTAGATGCGGAGAGCTACTTGGTTAATTCATAATCATCACTGTATAAAATGGGAAGAGGGGCATACACCATCACACTAATTTCGCAGAATTCTCAGTCGCTTGATTCAATCTGCAGATACTGTCTACGTCAAGGGTAAAGAGAAAGCGGATTACATCAGAAAATTTGTTACACAACCCGTTATAGAACTTGAGGAACATCCTACTTTTGTTTGTTATTATCACTGTAAATTATTATGTCGCTGGGCTCTGTCTAATGTATACTATCTGTACGATACTTATGTAATGCATTAAAGCTTGTACACTTTTTTTAAATAAAAATTGTAAATATATATTTTGTTTATTTCTTTTATATATCACACAATATGAGTACATTCTGTATATATCTTCCCTCGATAATGAATTATGGCATAATAATAGTATGTATTCCACTAAAAAGTTACTACATTAAGTAGCCGACCTGGAATGGTGTGTCGATATTATACATATTTACATGTATGGTTATACATATTCATAGCTTCATTATGGAGATAATATATACACAACTAAAACTAACAAGCATCAGTACCCAAACTATTAGTTACTAACTGGATTATACAAATTCATTTGCCTAGCAACCTCTTGTAGGCCACTCAAAGGATCGACGTTCTCCAATTTCAAAGTTCGCCAATGCCCCCACGGCAATGTTATACACGTGCGACGCAATCGATACCGTTTGTCATCCTGGGACCGAAAGGTGATTTTGTTTAACATCTTAGTGTATATATCATGCAAACTAGTTCTAAACACGAACATTTTACACATTATTGTTTTATCAGACACCTCCGCAACAGATTTGTAGTCTACCTCCTTCAGCACTTTTTGAGTAACGATTTTATTAACACCTTTCACTTTCTTAACCACTTGATCATCAGCAAGCTTTAGACAATAAGATTTTTATCCTGCTCTATAAAAATATTGAATAACTTTCCCTGGATACTCATCTTTCATTCTTCCGACGACGGATGTATTCGTTGTAATCCCATGCAGGTGTTTTGATAGTTGGATGTGTCATATTCATCAACATTATTCCGCATATGGGCATACACATCATCAGTTGTTATCTCGACAATTAAAGAATCTGTGCCTGTATAGAGCAACGTTACATTATTACCGTAATGACTGCGCAAAATATCGTAAAAAAATCGACACATTATAATTTTCGAAAGATCTAAAATACTAAATCCAACATCTACGGGTTTGTCATAAGTAACGACCTATTTGGACAATTCCACTGCAAATAATTTATCAGTAAATTGAATAAAATTCTTAAATTGCGGTTTTGCGACGTACTGTGCTAGACCCAAACGACGTCCGTTACTTTCCCAATGTGTTAATAACTTTATTACTCTTCTTTTGTCGACATTCTCCATTGTTTTACCAAATACACCATTGTTCATGAATTTAAAGAAATCCTTTTTGAATTTGTTCTTGGCTTGATTTCGAAGAGTTGTATTAAGGTTCATGTATGGTACTAGCCAAGTACTTTGACGAAACCGTAAAACTCTATGAATATTAGTAACAATTAACCCATGCTGTATACAGTGTTTAAAATATCGGTAATGTATAACAGTTGGTCTTATCACATAAGTTAGGAATTCATTTTTCCTCCTTTGAATGTGGTGCGTAGATCATTTCGGGACAAAAAGGATAATCATTGTGTTCATCATGCAGGCGGTGCGGATATTGTATATCTACCACTAGCACATACCCAATATTAGCATCATCATTGATTTTCAGTACATCAAAGTTTTGAATTTCCTTTTCAGTTAATCACATAAGCCCATTATGAGGTAGGTGTTGCCGCATACTCCATCCGTATAAATTCGTGGCATATATATATATATATATATATATATATATATATCTGTAAAAAGAATTTTGGACGATTAGGATCATAATTTGGAACAAACTCATTGTTAGCAAGTACTCATTCCATCACGAATACCTTTCTTAAAAAAGTGGTACATATCCATATCAGTCAATAAGTCTAACTCTACTTTAGTACAGTTCAAAATGGCATCCCACGCCAATCCAGGTATTGTAACATACTGCGCTGGTTCTAATCCATACATGTCTATGCATAGCTACCTAAAGTTTTTGAACACGTCAGCCAACACCAACACGTCTGATTTTAAATATGTCAGCATAATCCCCGAGTGTATTACACTTAAAGTGATCCCACACCAGTAGGACGGGACAGTATTCTTCATCGGATATATTGTCATCACGCATTTTATCGTAGAATTTGTCATAGGAAGGTACTGTGACATCGTCTAATTTATTAAAATTGTCCACGTACGCGTAGGGGAAATTACTTTTCTTTCTAACTAAGTTAAAGTCATTATCATCAACAAAATATTTCCTTACCTCTCTACATTAATTATCTGATAAATTATGAGATAGAGTATCTAAGGATGCCGCCATGAACCTACAACTATCGATGAATGGCAAATTTATGTACTTTTCCCTATGGCCGCGACCATTAATGAATTCGTCTACATAAATATGCTTACCGAACGTTATATATTTCTCACTATTAACAGGGAGTACGGTAATTTTTTCAGTTTTACTCGGTAACTGTTTGATGAACAGGTGGGCATCATAACCACTGAGATTATGGAAAAAAACTGGTATAAATGTTGGTAATTGATAGTTTAGCAATTTGAAGGTGCCGTACCACGATGTTTACCAGTGACATGGCAGTGATCTCGTACTTTGGAATTTGTAACATCATCCGTAAAAAGCTTGTCGCATATATAACAATTACGACTTTGCTCATGTATCACCAGTTGTTCATCAGTTAGTGGTAACATTGGAACAATAGTTTTCAAATGCTCATTATATATCCGTTTCACATCACCCTCGAGTCGTGTAATAAATACCTCCACGTCATTAATCCCCCTATAAAGTTCTAATTTGAACCAAGCATCGTTTACACCGCACTTAATATAATAACTGAATTAGTATGGTTCATGTTTACACGTTTATATCGTGAACGGTTGTTCGGGATCGGGTTCAACCGTATTTACCGGTACTAATAGCGCTTCAAAATCTGCATATAGTAGAAACATCTGTTTTTGATAGTTTCGAAACGCAAGTATATTTTCCGCATAGAACTCCTCGGTTCTGTCTTTTCTTGGCATCACGCCAGGTAATTTAATGCACACGAAATTACAGTCATGAAATACGTGTCGAGTTAATTCCTCCCGAGTTCTAAAGTAATGAATACATGAATCACAAAAATATTTTGCCCCTTACGTCGACTTATTTGGTTGCTAAGTAAACGAGAAACATTTTTTTTCCATACATAATGCTGATTATCCGTTTGGTTACTGACTAATAGCAATAAATTAACATGAATAGGTTGTTTAACTCTTATATAGTAGAGAGGACCCACTACCTCAGTAATACGATGGCCATCACGATACGTATCCTCCAGTCCATAAACATTGATGAAGACATTATTGCAGGACTCAAACGTTGGGATGTTAGTCAGCTTAACAGGAAATTCTACACCGTTCCAGTTGAATAACGTCCTGAAATCAGGGTAAGAAGTCGTCCGTTGTGGTAACTCCCTCGATGTCACTAATGCTGATACAATAGCCCACGCAAATCAGCAATTATCAATATTCTTCACATTCACTATGGCATGTTTATGCGAAATTTCAGGCGGGGCATTCATATAGGATGAACCCATAATGGGAGAAAATTTCAACATGTTTACCTCTAAATATACGAAATTCACCAGCGACCACCCTACGAAACAACATATATTAATAATGCACTACCCTACTACTCATAACTCGCAATTACCAGAATCTTTATGCTGAAATTCTGATTGCTTAGCATCCAAAATTTCCACTACTCCTTGAAAATACTTTTCCAACACCATCCCGACACTCAATATATCATATTTCGTTTGAAAGGACCTTAATTCGGTACTTTCTCTACTGTTTAGAAAGTACAACCCAAACAACTCAACATTACATTTCAACGAGAAGTGTTTCTGCAACTGAATGTGTATTAGTTTCAAAACATTTCCTTTAACGTCACTCATAAACGTCTGCACCTCCGTATGGGTATTGCGTGGTGATAGTCTATACGAAACACTGCGTTATTTAAAAGAATTGCGAATCACTTCAACCCCAGTATCAACGAGTAGACACACATTTGATTTGTGCCTATTGCTTCTAAGCTGTCCTTGATAAGCATATCGAGGAACATCAATAGAACAATCAGTGCAGTGCACAATTTCAACACTTTTGCTACCTTTATTTTGTACTGGTTCACTGCTTTGGTCTGACTTACGCTTCCGTGAGTTGTTCAAACCCGATGGTCCTGGTTCTGCAAAAGAATCATCAGCATGCCAGTGTTGCATATTATTCTTTAAGTTGTTTAACCCTGATGGTCCAGGTTGTGCAAGAAGTTCAGCAATATGGCTATGTTCCGTTTTGTTCACATCGGAAGTACTTGGTTGCACCATATTGCTAAGTGCGGTACGATTTTCCGGTGCAGCTTGCGGCATCTCTGAAGTTCGGGTAGTTGGAATACTTATCCAACACGCAGTTTTTGATGTAACAGAGAGAATGTATAAACAATGTATAAGTGAACGGGTAGAGTTGCGTGTTTTGTCATAATTCCTTTTTTTAACTCTTTATTGCTATTTATTAGTTTGTAGCATTACTATCATGTATTACAACTGTTAAGAAAAGAAGTTATATCAGGTTGAGGGGTACAGTAGTGTACGGGTAAGGAAACAATAACAATGATAGTCTGGATAGAGTGTCGTTGAGCGCACATATTCTACCCAGCATTGTATCTCACCCTGCCATGCGCTTTGGGATGGAAGCAACGTATTACCCCCAACTGTTTTCCAGAAACTCCGCAGCACATGTAGGGCTCAGTACACTCTGGGGAGAAGATACTTCATTTTCCACTATATCCCTCACCGGTGATTGCACAGGTAAGTATTGTATTGGTGTTTCAGTACTCCTAGATACTGATAAGTCATTTAGCGACCATTCATGATCTATAAAATCAGCAGCACACACAGGACTGAGAATATTCTCTGATGAATTATCCATTCGCTCCACTTGTATCGAAGAGTTCATAGGACTCCACTCTTCAGCGAACTCTGCAATACAAGTAGGGCTCCGGATAATATCAGAAATGGGTTTTCTGACCTCCCCTTCTACCGTAGAACTACTATACGACCACTCCTGCATAAATTCTACGATAGAAGCAGGGCTCAGCAAACCTTCAAATGGATTCCCTACTATTCTGCCCTCTGCATATGTTGCAGATGTGGACGATTGCTCATCTACAACGCAAGCAGGTGTCACAGTAATCGGAGATTCATCTTTCCCCAGCACCGGCTGCCACGTCTGCCTGCTCGTACGTACGTGATAATACCACATCCAAATCGCCCGCTGGAGGTGGTGTATCCAAAAACCGCAACACTATTTACAGTCACCCTGGTCGAAATACTGCTCGCTCTCCACCCGGTCACCGGCAGCACCTCCTTCCTGAAGCAGCTCCATCACATCCCGTGCATAATTCGTATGAGGTTGTTCTCCCAGCAACATCCTCAGGATGGAAGTGTCATCCCTCGGTAGTATCACAATGTGGCTTATGATGTTAACTCGTCCACCCACCGCTACGGGACGATCATAAACCACGCATGCTCGTGACCTACCTAAAAGCAAAAAAAATTTGTAACGTTTTATTTATTTTTTACAGGTTTGTGTTATCCCCCGTTCTCCATCGCCTGGGGAACTCCTGTATCCCTTCAACTTTATCCCGCTAGCGTCCTCAACTCCTCTCCCCGATATCCCGCCAACTACTACTCCTAAGGTTTCCTATCTAATTGACGTTGGCTTCCCTTCAGCGCCCACACCTCAGGATTCCTCCGCCTCTTCCCCTGAGATTCTGTATATCCCGCCCTCTGCATCCTCTCCTATTATTGTGGACGCCCAATCCAGCGATGACGAAATTTATGAACTGACGACTGTAGTTCTGGACTCTCTACAAGATTACAATCCTGATGCGGATACAGTACCACTTGCCATGACCAATGCCGAAATCATTACTATCAGTGACGAGGACACACCACTACCTATTGACATAGACGAACATAACGATGATAGTAATGACTTCGTCAGAATATCATCCAGTGTTGAGGGAGTATGTTCTTCCTGTGCTGGGAACGATTACCTCAACACTGGTGACTACGACTCCGACATAGACTTGGGCCCTGCCTACAGCTATGATTGCGACGACTATGACAATGACGCTTTACGACATCAGCGACTACTTTGCAACAAAATCATCGTTGAAGAGAGTAGCGATGAGGAGAACCTTATGTACACTCTCACTAACAACATGCAACAACTGGAACGTAGCGCTCACGAACTGTCAAACGTAGTACAACAACTAAATGCACAGGAACAGTCACATAACAGCATACAGGGCGAGAACAATGACAATAGCAGTGCCCCAGACGTCGCTCGGCAGGTCCAGGTTCACGAAAATAACGAAAACGCTGAGGACGTGCAAGACAATAACGACGAAAAACTTGACAATGACTGGTTTTGGGCTACACATCCCTATGACCATTGGTCGAACTATGCTTCCGCCCCTCCACAACGTTATGTGTGCAATGGCGTCGGGAGACAGTGCCACTCAACTCAATTCTGCGTTTATAATTATTGCCGGGTGGTACTGGCTATTCTACGCACATCGCATCATCACATGGGACCGTCTCACGTTCACGATATGTATTGTCTAGATACTACTTTATTTATATTTATAATTCTTTCTTTCATTACAGCTGACAACCATAGTGCCATTCGTACGGAATTATGATGTCGTGATAAAGTTCTCTAAAAGAGCAGCTCGACCGGGCCCACACTAGGCTTGTAACATTATACCTTGACTGGCATAGTGTTATAGGCCTACTAAGTGGGTATGATCACTCCATTGTACATCTGGAGATGATACTGGAACTGTCGAAGAGATTCGTTGACTTCACGACCTCGTCCGAGTTGGTAATGCAGCTCTTCGACAAGTGGTCTTTGCAAGTGATCGAGACAGGCATAGTAAGTATAACTGATAGAGCTCTCCTTATACTTATGATTTATTTTCAGAAAAACGTCGACCCCAATAGTGCGACCCCAGACCATACAGACCGACACTAACTGACTGAGCGTGGCGACTACTGTACAGACAGACAAACAGACAGGTAGACATACAGACAGACAGGCAGACAGTCATACAGACAGAGAGACGGACAGACAGACAGATACACACCACACGGTGTATATGTTCAAATATATCAGTCATACTGTGATGGTATACCATCATGTACCGCTGATGAACATCTGCTAGTCCTCTAGAGGAGCATCTTCAGACGATACGGTTGAATGCTTCATGTGCGGAGTTCGAATAAACCGATGGCGGTCATCTGACACTCCGTTACAGGAGCATCTCCGATGGGCACCACACTGCACGCACGCTCAATTACTTGCACCACATCCTGGCAGGTGTAATGATGCAGAAGTGGAAAGGACCTTTTGCACTTGTACTAAATCAAAATGTTTTATTCCTAGAGAAAATCATATATTTCAATAATACACGATTACATTTGTACATACAACAAATAAATATATTAGCATATCATTATCTTTTTTTAATTTAGTTCTAAGTGTGGTATCAGAGAAGTGTAAAAAAATTACATGAGCAAGCCTTGAAAAAGTGAGATGTCTGAGTAGGTAGGGTGCGCAAATAGCCTTGAGAGTGTGTAGAGTGTTAGTGACCTTCGTATTTTTTACACTTTACAGTGTGGTACTCTTAGAAATGTGCGACCTTGGGAAAGTTGTGTGCAAACATGAACTACTTTTTTCGTAACCTTGAGCTGGTGGGACCTTGAAATTGTGGTAACCTTAGAAATGTGGGACCTTGGAATTGTGGTGTGTTCCAAAAGTCTCCAATCTTACCTACTAACGGTGTCTTATGAGATGGTATTCGGGCCCCATTATTAGAGTAGTATTTCGAATACCCCGCCATAACAGTTAAATCTATTTTTAAACTATACCACTAGGTGGAGCCACGATCAACCTCTATTACAAAAAACATTCATTAGTTTTAAAAATATACCACTAGATGATGTCACAAGCAATCAAACAAGACCAGCCAATCAGAATGCAGCGTCTTACGCCTCCAATCAATAGCCGCCAAAAACAAAAATGGTCGGCACCAATCGGAAACAAGGGTCCGTGGCCCGTCCTAAAGTCCTACATTAAAAGTGTGGGGGGGAGCTGGAACCATTCTATTGATGGAACACTGCCAGTATTTGGTACAAAAGGAGTAAAATTCAATTCATGTTGCCGTAGAAACGTTATATTCAACTCATAGCTTTCCTTAAGTACTTTGGTTACACGTCCAGTATAATGCTATATCGTCCTCTTTGTAGAAAATTTTACCAAGACAAAAGAGTCGATATTATCGAGATCGCCCATACCTATACCATCGTTTGGTGTGTCCGAGTTACTTGCAAAGTTGATGTCAGAATCAGTTAACTTAATTTCAGACACGTCATCCGAGGCAGAAATGTCACCTGTTTTCGTAATTCTTTTATCATTTTTTATTTGTTTAGAAACACTTGCATTTCCTTGATTACCGCAAACCTTCCTCGGGACCACTCGATGGTGCTTCAAACTTGATATCTGAGCTGTTTTCATTTGCTTATCCAATTCAAGCTTTTCTATTATAGGACTGTTAGTCATTATTTGTTCTTCCTTTTTCCTTTTTGCTGGAGCAGAAGTGGTAGCAGCAAGAAATGGTTTTTAAGTGCTTGTGGAAGTAAATGTCTCTTGGATCTGGGTTGGTGTTACATCTGTGACAGATGCTGCCAGGAAGCCATCATCGTTAAATTCCTGTAGAGATTGTAATTTTCATCCCTCGATTATTCAGTAAGAATGTTTGGCTGAAAAGACTATAGATTTTTTTAAAGGGCCGTACACACTTTTGTCTAATAGCTGTAATGTATGATTAGTATGCGGCGGAAAAGTTAATAATATGATTTCTCTTCGCAATTTTTATAACTTCGAGTGAGACACGGGTTTTGTGGTTACTGATTACTAGTGACTTAACTTAAATTTTCGGTGCATTTTTGTTTATACGATCTTTAAAACATTTTCTTGGGAATACAACAAAGGCGGAATGTTGTTACAAATGGCATTGTTGCAGCCACACGTCACTAGTGTTTCTTTTCACTTGCTTTTATTTGACTCACTTGCTTTTGCCTTTCGTGGTAATTTTCTCTGGTTGCAATTTATAGGAATCAATAGAATAAATAATATTTGTCAGGTTTTTTAAAAAATGTTAACCACAAGTCTATAAAACCTATTGCTGGGCTCAATAATGTAGCTTCTACTAATCTCAAAGATAATTCCCTTCTTCTTTTCATGAAGCCATTAAAACATAAACTTCCTGCAAAGCGGTTAGTATCCCATAAAGTTGAAATAGATCTTTTATTAGCAATTGCCATTCCATAGGCCAATTTGAGTGCACACTTTGGATTCAAAGCGTAGTATAGTTTTAAGAAAATACTTATCTTTAGCATTTTTAATATATGAAATATCATATGTGCATATAAATATCTTTAATAATTACTTTTTAAATGTATCACCATTTACTGAGGACGATAACTGTAATTATTATCGAAATGTATAAATTCATACAAAGTATAAACAGAAAAATATACGATTAAGTACCCAAAAGATTAGTCTTTTATTATGTGTAATAATCGTGAAAGTTTACATTTTCATATGGTTCACTGGGAAAATCCTCTTCCTGTTCGTTGGGAGTTAATCCTGGCGCTCCTTCTAATATACCAGAGTTCCAAACGATTTCGTTCTCTTTATTCTTGCATTTTACACACTATCGTCTTAACATTGTGTCTGGTATGTCATACCTTATACTTGCTCCTTTCGATGACAAATCCATAACAACTGCATCACGAATTGCATTTTTCATGGCTTCTGAAGAAGTATTGCCTAATTGTTTAGCAGTAAGTAATTATTGAGTACTGTACCTTTATAGTGTATGGCCACTGTTTATCATGACACTATTGACGATAAAATTAAAAAAATTAAAGAAAACTGCTCATCCTTTTGCAAATATAAGCATGCATTATATTTATTAGTGATGTAAAATGTATTTCGGCAAATTATTTTTAAATGGTAGTTCTTAAATAATTTTTTTTAAATTTTGTTAACTTACTTTCATTTTTATCAAAAATCGTTAATAATAAGTTGACTTTAGAATGTACATGACAATTCCGTTTTAAAACGATGTCACTGATAATAGGCAATACAATTAATTATGAAACTATGATGTCAGTTTTGAATTTTGTTCGAGTGTCATAATTTCAAAAGCAAAATTATAAGTAAGTCAAGTTCAAGCAAAAAGTAGAAATGAACGCAACCATTTTAAAGCGACGAATTCGTATGCCTTCGTACATATCATCGATATTCAACGAACACCCATATTTAAATATCACAAAATTTGCTGTACGATGTTAAGTATGCGGTAGATTGTTAACGTTCGTCGTGTATTTATTGTGGACGACCGTTAGTAGATAACACATAATACGAAAGTTTGCTTAACAATAACAAAAGACAATGCCAAACATAGTCAATGAAATTAAATTAGATTTTAAAGATGTATTGTTACGTCCCAAAAGGTCAACGTTAATGAGCAGGAACGATGTAAGTATTTTTGAGTTTTCATTTTTAAATAGTAGTGGTTTTTATTATTAAATAATTATTAGTCCTGATAATCAGAGTTAATTACTTTTCTATTTTATGAGTATTTTTTAATCATTTAATTGACTGAGCGCACACCCGGATAATTTAAATTGTATTCTTATAACTAGTTTATGGGAAATAATAATAGAAAATAATCTTTTCTAAATTTATTGGTGGCGGAACCACCGGCGTCTGATAGCGTCTCGTGCCAATATATTTTGCGCTTGCGTGCTTGAGAATGTTGATTACAATTTCATCATCGACACACATGATTATTATTTTTTGATCTTGGTATAAAGTGTTTAGTAATATTTTAGTAGATAGTTATATTAAGGTAAATTACCATGGATCGTACTATTGCTACTTTTCTGGACCTTGTAGCATCAACGTAACAATACACTTTTTACCTGTACCGTACCTATTGTAAATCTAAAATTCGTAATTCTTTTCATTCAATAGCCTAACAATAAATTTTACACTCAGTTGACATGTTTTTTAGTTGTTTTCAAAGGATTTGTACATAGCTTTGTATATTAATGGATTTAATAATATGAGAACTTTTAGTTAATCTTTCAAACATACGCAACTTGAAAAAGTACAAACTCGAATTTCCGTGATGCGTCCTAATTCAACATTTTGAACATAGACCGAAACGTAGGATGGTAGATAATTTATGCATTAATTTTAAATTGTGTGTTTTTTTCACACGGCATTAGTTTATTATAGTCAATTAACTAACGAACCGTATTACAACAGCGGACTTAGGACTTTGGGTACACTACATTTTTTTGTTATACATGCATAAGTGCGCAGCACGGATTATTTTTGCTACAGCTGTTTTTAAAACTTTGATAGCGAAAAATGTTCGTAAGGGTGTCAAGAAGAGGCATCAGATTGGTGAAAATCCGCCCATCCTTTGCCACTAATGGGCTAAAAGGGAAATTAAAAAATATCAGATTCGGGTAAATTATGTGATTCTAAGAAAAAATGTTCTACAACTTTTTCTGAATATGCTTTCCCTCTAAGTTATCACCATTTGAAGATTGGATTTCCACCCCTAAAAAAGGTATTTTGGATTTCTTCAATAACTCAAAAATTATTGCACTTATAAGAAAGTTTAACGTCGTAATTGAAAGGTAAAAAAAGAAATCGATTTTCATTTTTTTTTATCTTTCTGTCACTAATACAGACGTGATACATAGGTATATTACGTTAAAGGTGGCGGTGATAATATGACAATTTTCCATCTTGCTCCTTAAATATCTCGAAACCGGCGCGGCGGTTCTAAATCAAAATTTGTTAGGACTCATTTTGTAGAGATTAAAATTGCTCATAATTTAAGACCGATTATAAGTCTATAGCATTGAATAAAAAAAGTTATGACCAAAAAAAATTTTTTTTTGTTTTAATGGCGTCAGAAAAGGGCTGCCCAAGCGAAGGGGTAGGGCTCGGAACGAAAAATCCAATTAGGGATACTTAAGCGTATATTTCATAATATGTAGTACATTTTGACTTAGAGTAATGTATTGCTTCAGAAATGTCCAATTTTCGAAATCAATTTTTAACTTTTGGAATATTATAAGAAAAATATTGCTCTGAGTAAAAAATGTGTAATTACCAATAATGTAGTAGACATTTTTCCGAACATTTCCATTTTTTTTTTGCTGTGACACATGTACAGGGTGGTCCAGATTTAATACATTAATTTTGAGAGGTGATGGAGAATGGTAAAGGGAACTTTTCTTAATAGACATACCTCGAAAATGCATCATAACTTAGATACAGGTTGTTGATTTCATTACAAAAAACTTTGTAATTTAATGTCTAAGCAGATACAATAGTAATCCTTTCCAAATTTTGCACACTGCCTTTCTACGTAAATCTGCATCTACTGTTCAAGTCAAAAATAGCAACAGAAAACCATTGGCGCAGATACGGGAGTTACATGCCTCCTTTCTAGAAATATTTAGTACGCCACTGGATATTTTTGAAAAAATTATTAAACTGCTAAATTCTAAATTCTGAAGAAAAGTGTGTTCTTGTAAAATTTTGATAGAACAAGCCGTTTCCGATTTATTTGCAGTTAAAAACTTAAACTGAAATTATCAAGTAGCCTTCATCTTAGAAGTTTTCATATTTGCGCAGCATATGTTTTAATTCATTCGATTTCCTCCTTAATTTATTTGAATTTGTAAATTCGTGAGACCAAATCATCAACAATGCTGAGTGTGCAGACATACATTTTATTTACGAATACTGCAACGGAAGCGCTGCAACAGCCGTGAGAGAATATCGAAAGAGACACGCAGATCGGAAGCAATCAAATGCCCGCGTTTTTTTGAATTTTCATCGCCTTTTTCGGTACTTTGGTTCAAAGCGAGCCCAAGAATAGCCTAGGAGTTGAATAAATAATGCAGAAAATGTCATACTGAGAATATTCGATAACTATCCTCGGCTAAGTTCTCGAAGAGCGGCTTACAATTGGGAACGTCAAAAACAACAGTATTGCGTACTCTTCATAAGGAGCATCGGAAACCATGTCATGTGCAACCAGTGCAACATTTAATCCTCGGTCGTTTGATCTTTTGTAACTGGATATTAAACTCCCTTCAAGAAAATCCAGAGGTATGGACAGATGAGGCAAGTTTCGCGAGAACTGGAATATTAATCATCATAACTGTCACATTTGGAGCCAAACAAATCCAAGGAAAATTCATGCTCGGTCTTTCCAACACGAGTTTAGCGTAAATGTATGGCTGGGTTTTATTAACGGCTATGTTTGTGGTCTATTTTTTATACCACCTCGGCTGAAATCTGAACTATTTCTGAATTTTTTAACCAACGACTTATTTGAATTGTTTGATGAGATACCGCTCGAGGTACGCATTAATAGTTGGTTTCAAATGGATAGTGCTCCTGCCCATTTTGGAAGACGCGAGGAATTGGATGAGAGAGCATTATCTTGAAAGATGGATAGGGCTTATGACGAACAATGAGCAACCCGAAGCCGCTAGAAGACCAATAGCGTAGCCTCCAATGTCGCCCGACCTAATTCCCTTCGACTTTTTTGTGTGGGGCTATTTAAAGGACCTTGTCTACGAAACAACAGTTGCAACAAGGGACGAACTGATGGAAAGAATTCGTTAAGCTTGCCGTCAATTACGCCAAAATCGGCATCAAATATTAGCGGCAATCAACTCTATTTCCAAAAGATGTCAAAAGTGTATTGAAGCCGAAGGATGGCACTTTGAAAATTTATATATATTTATATAACAAAAAGATACTAGTCCGATTAAAAAAATTAACTTAACTTAACCTTCACGCTATTCCCTTGCGGGGTAGGCAAAACATCCCTGCCTCTTATTTATTTTTTAATCGCAATCTTTTTCCATGCTTTTCTACCTCCGCATACCTCCCTAGCTTATGCAAGATTCATACATTGTCTCTAACATGTCCTTTTATTTTTAAAACTTATTATCTTTCTTCCCTTTATCGTACATTCTACTACATTCGCGGCTTACCAAGTACGACCTTACCTCTAACCTCACCCATATATTTGGTCGTTAAGCTTGCGTTGTTCATTCTCTCAATGTGACCAAACCAAAGTAATGTACTACTTTTATATCTATCCATCATCGCCTTTTCCTCGCCACACTCCGTCATTATGCACTCATTTTTTATCTTATCCCTTCTCGTTTGACTACATGCGCTTCTCAGGAATCTCATACCCACGGCATTTATTTTTCTTTCGTGCTTTTTTTGACATACCCATGTCTCACTTCTATACAGTACAAACACGCCATTATAGATTTCTCGTTTCGCAGCTAGTCGCATGCTTTTGTTTCTTATTATAGTCCACATACTTCCAATCACTTTCCTTCCAGCATTGACCCTTGGTCCAATCTCGCCCTCCATTGTACCATCTGCTCCACAATTTCTTCTTTCAGAATAAATATTCCATTCTCCTTTCCACCTTCCCGATTGAACACCACAATCTTAGTTTTGTTCACGGTTACCTTTAGGTCCATCCTCTCACAGGCTGCATACACCATAGGTCGTACATTTACGTCACCAACCATTACACCATTTGTATCGATACATGCTTGTCTAACACATTTATCCATGTATACATTGAACAATTACGGTGACATCACACAGCCTTGTCGCACTCCTTGATCAATATTAGAGTATTCAAAGTATTCACTCACAACTTCTCTCACCCTAACACATGCCCGACTACCGTTGTATACTGCCCTTATTCCCTTTATTAGACCTTTATTTACGCCGTATTCATTCACTCTGTCGTATGCTTTCTCCAGATCTACAAACGCACAGTTCAGCTTCCTTTTTACACTTACACACTTAAACGTACTGGAGAGCAACCATCTGATCGACACATCCTCTCCCTGGCATGAAGCCAACCTGCACATCCCAGATCTTAGTTTGTGTAGTTTCTCGTACTCTATTAATCAGTATTCTTTACTTTACCAGCCACGCTGAGCATGTTTTGCAAATGGTATTAAAATTGATAAATATCTCTGAAACTAAGAATATAAAAGTTGTTGCGTACTTTATTCCGCACCCAATGGGAATAAAATATACAGGTAAAATACTTATTTTTTTGGGTTTTTTAATGGTGTATTTTAAATTATACAATCTAAACGTTTCGATAACACTTACAGTTATCTTCGTCAGTAGTAATATCAATTAAAATTGTTAAAGATGTAAACAATTTTGTCAAAGTTGAAAAATTAAAACATAAACATCAGCCTGCTATCAACATAACAGTTTGAGAAACGTATAAAGCCAACTAATATTACAGGTGTTCACTTTAAAAGATATAACTTTTACGCCTAGTTTTGATTAATAACCAGTAGTTTCGGATAAAGACGAATTTAACCTGTAAACGTGTGGGTTTAGGTATAGGGAATGCTTAATAAAATTGGTAGAGTAAATCTAAGATTCTCGTTTTGGACCATACTGTATACGATTTGCGATATTCGTGTAACCATCTGTATAAAAATAAAATAGACCATATGCATAAAATATCCTACTACAAATAATAAATTTCGTTTGTTCTTGAAAGATGCAGAGGGATCAACACAAAGACAAAAAAATTGTGATATCGTTGAAAACACACGGTATAAGATGGTGGAATTTTGTTAAGGTAATGTACGATGCGAGGAAAACTCAAATCTGCGATAATATATAGCGTGTTCCATTAAAAATTATATAAGTTTGTGTTGTCAGGGAGTTATGAGCCACTCTGCATTTTATTGCTCAATTTCAATATTTTTTGTAATATAAATCATTTAGATGTAGTATAAGATGGGAGGAACTAAGATGCAGGACCCTGTATATAGAAAATACAAACAAATTTAAAAAGAATAAAAAATTTGCTCCAATTTCACGAAAAACACTTTGAATGTTATTTTGAAATAAATAATGATTAAGCAAAGAAAACTAGTTTTGGTATTAAAGGTTTACCTTTATGAATATATTTATTAAAAATTTTTATACCTGTGACCTTAAAAAGAATTTAATTTCAACAAAATACAACGTAAATAACGTGTTTTGCGTTTGTATGCCCATTTTGCGCCTATTATTAATGTCACTTTATCTTAAAAAAATGTAATTATTATTATATTCTTGATCTGTGACCTCAAAAGCCCCTAAAATTGAATTTTCAACAAAGTAGGGCGTAATTTACGTGTCTTGCCCTTTGTATTCCCACTTTGCTTCACCAATTATTGCCTCAAAGTATCTAAAAGTGTAATTTTTGTGAGTATCGAACTACCACTGCCATTAATTACTCATTTAAACTATATTTCTCCGTTGGAAATTGTTATAATTTTAATATAGCAGTTTTATAAATAAATAATTGAGTGCATGTGCTCTGTCATGTCGTGCGTTTTGGCTATACGCCCTAACAAACCTTAGAACCTAGACTAAACGCCAAATACGAAGACACCAAGCTGCGCGAAAAAAATCACGTGACCGTGTACTATTCAACCGGAAAATATTAGTTTTTTTAAGAAAAGTAGAAGTTACGTTTTGTACATTTTTTAGTTAATAATTTCTTAAATTATGATGTTTATATTTTATAATTAGGACAATTTAAACAAAAAAAAACATTTATTTAATTGTGAAAAGTGAAATATAAGGTTATGTTACTTGTTCATAAATTTACTCGGAAATGTTGTAATTCGCATTTTAATTATTAACCACAGTTCTAAGGGTAAATAATTCGTGTCTAAACAGTTTTATACTGCGATGGTTATAAATAGGTGTAATAGAGGGGTAGAGTTTTATCGAATTCAAATATTAGATAGTATGCAAGTTCAAATAAAGTTGAAGAAGTTATATAATTTGTTATGAGGAAAATATAGTATACGAATATAAACAGATGGTTTTATACAACAAAACAGGTTTTATGGGGTTTGCACAATGATGTTGTATTCATAAAAGCATTGAGCTATGGCAGTAGCATGTTAAAAAGGTCAACACGATACATATTAGTATGTACGTTCAGTTTCATTAAAGATAAATAAGAAATTTCACGTATAAATCAATATAATTAAGAAATTAAACACATAACAGATATTGATTATATGAAGTACAATAATCATAATGTGTACAACATGTATAATAATTGGTACAATGCATAAAAACTCTGCGAACTATAAAAAGGGTTATGATACGAAAACGTTATGTTGGTAGATCATAGACTAAGTGTTTTTAGAAAGTGCATAAGAAGTTAAAGTGCCTTAGAAACATATCTACGAACATGAACAACACATGTGCAATGTGAAATTAACAATGTAAATACAATAAAATATTACACAATTACTCTACACTTATTTCTTCGTTATCATAATCTGATATAAAATCAAATTCATCCGACGAGTCTCCACTCCTACGTATAATCAATTCCTCACAAACGACATCCATAATATGCTCTTTATTAATGTATTCCTCTTCAATTTCTTTAACATGACGGCACACTTCTTGCCAGTGGCTCTCCAAATCCATCGAACACTTTTCACGAGTTAGTTTTTCAACATCGGCTAATTTAAAAGTTGTGTTTCTCGATGCCACCCAAGCTTTTACAATGGCCCATATTTTTTCTATTGGATTTAGCTCCGGGTGGTATGGAGGTAGTCGACATACAGAGTGACCATGTTTCGCAAATACAGCATCATTTGAATATTCCATGCAGCTCAGGTTATTACATTTTATTAAATCATACAGCTCCACTTTTGTTTGGGATTCATCATGTACGATCCCTCGTTCTTGTAACCAAGTTATCATTTCCATTTTTTTACTGCTAAAAGTTGGATGTTTAACTGCTAACGTGTTGTGATAACTTGCATTATCCATAACAATAACTGACTTTTCGAGCAAATTCGGTAATAACTGGTGCTCAATCCATCGTTTATAATTAATAAAGTTCATATCGTCGTGATAATCACCTGTTTTTGAGCCCGATTTAAAAACTAACAGGGCATTATTGATAAATCCCATTTCACCACCAGCATGTACTATTATAAGACGTTGACCTTTACCGATTGGACATTTTAAACCTTCGTTGGAATCATCTACCCAGGAATGTGGCGTTGTATGCGATGCATGTATATATGTTTCATCTGTATACACAATGGGTCGCCCTTTTCTTCGATACATTGTTATTGCTCGTATATAAGCACAACGTAAAGATCGTATCGTTACATTAAACATTTACGATTGTCAACGGTTTTCGTCCATTTAAAATCTATTTTATTTAATAATCTTCTTAAAGACGTTAGAAACCAATGGATTCGTCATCTTTAATAATATTATAGATAGCATTGACGGTTGGTCGTCGTTTCTCCGTGGCATGAAAATTGTGTACAATGCGTCGAATGACTTCTTCCCTATAAATCTTTTAGAAAACAGCTGTTCCAAAAATCGTTTAGGTTTGATGAAACCGAGACTTCGTTGCCTACACTGCATGTATTACCTCATAAAAATCCATCAGGTGCCCTAACTGTGGCGGAAGCCACAGATCCACCCTTTGTAAAACCTCGGCGAACCCAAAGTGTAACAACTGCGGGGAGCCCATCCTACTCCTTTAAGTGCCAGAAGCGGCGGAACCTCCCAGTTCTCCGTCACAGATGGCAATCCTCGATCCCATCATGTCTGACGAGTCTGACTCGGAAGACACCATCCACCTCAAGCCTATCCCGACACCGATCCCGTCTCCATCAAATCTTTATCCAAGTCCTCACAAACGCTCTCCTAGACCTGTTTCCCACCCACCAACGCCGTGTTTTCCGAACCTCCAATCCCTATCCTCAACTTCTTCCAACGGCAGATCAACGTCTGCGTAGCCGGTACGCGGAGGAAGGTCGCCGTAGTCCGCCAACCCTTCCTTAAACGCCTTTATTCCCAATGGATATCATAACAGGGACCATTAATGCCAGGGGCGTTCGCCGGAAACGTTCCCTACTAAAACACTTCCTTCACACGCACAACGTTCACGTCCTCTCAATCACTGAGACCAAACTTTCACACAAATGCACACTACAATTTAACACCTATAATACCTTCCGTAACGATAGCGCGCATGGAACCGCCCTCCTAATCAAAAACTGTTTCCTCCACTCCATTTCAATTACCGCGCACCTGCAGCAACTCGAATGTGTCGCTGCAACGGTGCACTTCCCAACTCCTATAGTATTCATATCCTACTACAATCCACCCGGCCACATACACTTTCCGATGACCTATTAGTATATGCCTCCAGCCTCCCAAATGCAGTCATCTTAGGTGACTTCAATGCCCGAAATATTCAATTCGGTGACACCGCAACAAATGGAAACGGCAACAGACTATCATCTGCTCTGTTGCAATTGCCTTTGTTGAGGATCGTCAATACACAACCCACGTATTTCGACCACCTAGGTGCCTCCATAATAGATCATGTAATAGTTTCAGAACCAATAGCTCACTACTTCGACCGTGAGTGCTTTCTAGGCACCACAATCACTTCCGATCATATTCCTCTTCTGGTCAAAACCTCATTTTGTCCAGCTCCCCCAATACCTCCTCAAAACACAATCATTAAAGATTTTTCAAATGCAGACTGGAATGTGTTCGCCGAACACATCTCCAACAATCTTCCTTCACCCGAACTTCAAACCACCCAAGATCTCGAGAGAGCCGTTAGGGACCTAACCTCCGTAATTACGGAAGCGGTTGACACCTCAGTTCCACTTAAAAATATCGACATTTCAAAACCACTCCACGACACATTGTGAACTGGATCAAAGAGAAGAGACGAATCTATCGTCAATTCTTGAGATCTAGGGATCCGGCTCTCAAAACCGAATATAACCGCCTTAACGCCTTAATCAGGCGAGAAACCAATAAACACACAGAAGATTCCTGGGCTAAAGCCACTTCCCAGTTAGACTATCGTGACGGTAAACGCTTTTGGCAACAGTTTGATAGACTGACCAGAAGGAAAGCTAACCTGAAATCCCATCTAACCGACCCCAGGGCAACCTAATCTCCTCCGACCAAGGAAAGGCCGATTTCTTTGGTCAGCACCTCCAATCCACATTCCAATCCCCAGTGATCCCCAATTCAATCCTGTTCAAGGAATTCCTCGAGAACCGCCTCGAGGAATTCCGAACCCTTAACCTTCGAACCCCTACTAGATAAATCCTTTCTATGCCCCAATTACGCCCGATCAAATCAATATTTATTTTAAAAAGGCAAAATTCAGCCCCAGGCCACGACGGCCTGAATAGAAAAATCTTGCGCCACCTACCCGACCCATGCCTCCAACTTCTTGCAAATATCTATAACAGATGCCTAACCCTCGCACACTTCCGACGGATTGGAAATCGGCCTCCACCGTCATGATACCAAAACCTCACGCCGACCTAACCTCACCTAATTCCTATAGACCCATATCCCTCCTGAGTTGCCTCGGAAAATGCTTCGAGCAAATTCTAGCCAGGCGGCTTAGGGAACACCTAGAATTTAACGACCTTCTTCCTAATAGCCAATTCGGCTTCCGTCCAAACCGAACGTGTCACGATCCCTTGTTGAAGCTGCTTACCGAAACCACCAGAGCATTCAACCACAAGCAATGCAATCTGGCTGTGTTCTTGGATATTAAGCAAGCATTTGACAGGGTCTGGCACGCCGGTCTCCTTCAAAAATCCAAAACCTGAACATTCCGAAACCTTCTCCAAACTCCTGCTTTCCTACCTGACCAATCGTTCGGTCAGGGTGAAAGTAGGGAAAAACCTTTCAGATCCTTTCCAACCTCAGCGGGCGTTCCGCAAGGTTCTGCCTTAGCCCCCATCCTTTACACCATCTTCGCTTCAGACATCCCTCAAGTCACCCAACCCGGAGTAGTCGTAGCGCAGTTTGCAGATGACACCGCCTTCTGGTCGGTTAATCGGAACAGCGAAACGGCCTCCAACCGCATTTCCAAAACCCTTCAGAACTTTTCCAACTGGGCCAACCGGTGGAGAGTCTCTATTAACCCCTCCAAAACCCAAGCCATCCTTTTCCACCACCCTAACTACGTCGAAGATAAATTCCCAAACCTATCCTCCAGAAATGTCTCGATCACCATAAACCAAGAGAGAATCCCCCTTCAAGACCAAATTACATATCTAGGCATCCTATTCACGAGAACACTCAATTGGCTCCCCGATGTCAGGAAAACACTAAACAGAATTAGAAACCGTGGAAACCTACAGGGCGCCCTCCGGGTCGAATCAGAGGTTGCCACCCCAAAACACTCCAACACACATACAAAACCTACATCCGCCCTGTTATGGATTTCCGAGCACCAATTTACACAAACATAAACCCTAACCACCTTTCCGACATAGCATCCTGTGAACGCCGGATCTTTAGAGTATACACGGGCTACCCTTCAGGTACCCCAGCGACCTCACAACACAACACGCAAACATACCATCAATCACACACAGAATCCAAACACTCCAGAAAAACACACATTTATAATTTAACACACAAAAGAATTTTCGGCGACACCATCCCAACCAAGGAAATCCTCACAACTTCCTACACCTACCAACCTCCCAAATTTCCGCGCAAAAACCCAAGCGCAAATTTAAACACCCTCCGCGATCCTAACCCAATTATTGGACATCCCGAGGAGATAGAAGAGGCCCTCGACAATACCCCATATGCACTCCGCATCCCCCGTCAATTGGATAACGACCACGCAAGGACACCGGCCAACGAATCAATCACACTTCACCCTATACACTTAACCACACGCAAACCTAAATCTAAATATTCAAACCGATATTAATCCTTTTTTACACCAATAACACATCAAGAATAAATAATTCTCTTTTTTACACCAAAATAATACATTCATGATTGTCAACCACACAATTACAAAAACAGCGCAACACCAACAACAATGGAATGACCAGGGCTGAAGAGGAGGAATCCTGAGCAGTCTACGATAAGAATATAAGCAAAGAATAAGAATAATAAGCATACTAACCATAAGCATGATCATACTAACCAAAAAAAAAAAACCTCATAAAACAGCGCCTTAATCAAAATATGAAATACCTATATATTTCTTCAATAACACAATTGCCTCAAAGAGAAAACCTGAAAATGGGAAAAACGAAAATTAAATATATCTTTAAAAACAAAACATCACTAGAACTAAACTGAACAATAAAAATTACAGAATAAAATAATATTGCTACAAAGATATTCAAAGAAATCAAATATTCTTCTATTTGCATTTAACAACAGCGAATTTTATTATGGATTCTCGATATTGATATTAAATTAATATAGATATTGAATTTTGTAATATTAATATTGTGATATTTTTGCTAGAACATTGAATCTTTCTTCTTTCATTACAGTTGTATAGATATTTTTATGAACAGAAGTTTTGGAAATGTTCGTTTTACTTCGCTGTTGTAGTAGTTAAGATTTGAAACAATCTTAACGTTGTGTTCTTATTGTGTATTATACTAAGCGTTCCAGAGTAGTGAAAAGCGGTTACACAATGTAAATTTTCACATATGGTTTAAAGTGAATGTATAGTAGCGCCGGGAGAGGTGTTTCATGGCGGACTCGAGAAAGAGGATATAATTATTACTGTGAAATGCATCTGTTTCCCTTTATCTTAGTACGAAGTTCCCACTTAAAGAAAGACAGGTTATAATTTATACGTCTGCTATATATTTTAAATGCAGGACTTAAAACGTATGTCTATTCTAAAGTCAAAGCGCATGACGCTGTCAGATGTCTTTTCCTCAAATTATCCTTCGTATATCGTTTCGTATAATCGCATCGTGTTTTGTAGTTATTTATTAATTTATCTTTCGCTTCGTAATTTATTAGTTTCCATTGCATTTGTAAACAACAGTTTTTTTCAAAACTTTTATTATTAATATTCACTATTACGAGGTAAGTTTATAATGCAAAATGTATTTTCAATTGATTGAATGCATTTATTTATTTTGCAGCAAATAATGATGTCATTAAAAGGTAAATCTTTGAAAAGCCAAACTCAAGTAATGTTAATGAATATACTGCATTATTTCGAGATGGAACGCGATAACGGGGGGCCAAGTTTACCTTTAACTTCCATTATCCAGGTACGCTAATAATTTTCACTATTTAAATTATATTTATCTAATATTATGTTGCAGCGAACTGCTCGCTTGCGGAATTTCCGAGAAAACCGTAACTCGGACAAAGGCAAGAATGGCTCTCGCTTTAGAATCTGGGAAATCGGAACCCAATTCACCGCAAAACATAGAGTGCGTTCGAAGTCGAAGTCAGATGATGTCGACGAATACGTGATAGACGTTTTGAAACGATCCTGTTTTTGGATGAGTCGTGGATTTTTAGTCTAGGAAGCGTTCGAAAATCATGGCATGATAATGATTTGAAAAGCACAAAAACAAACCGCTAGGAGAAGGGAAACGGTAATTAAAATAGCCCGATTTGTTTAAAATATTTTTAACCGAATAAATTTTAGTTTTATCGTACTGAGTGCTGGCAACAAGGATGGTTTTATACCTAATTCATCATTGGTATTTTCCAGTAAAAGTAAGACAGCGGACTACCACGATAATATGAACGCTGATTTATTTCAAAATGGTTTCAAGAACAGTTTTACCAAATTTAGAAAAACCAAGTTTGATAATTCGTGACAATGCCAGTTATCATTCTACATTAGTAGAAAAATTACCTTCAAGTAGTTGGAAGAAAGAAGATCTTCAATTTTAAGAAAACACAACGTTCCTCATTCGAATGATATGCTGGAAGTGGAATTATTACAAATTGCCAATGATTTACAAGTTCCAAAATATATGCAATTGATGAAATCGCTCATCAATGGGGACATCAAATTTACGTTTACCTCCGTATCACTGCCAATTCAACCCTATCGAGTTAATATGGGCAAATTGTAAACAGTATTACAACAAAAACGTTGGAAGATAGGGCTTCAGGGACGAGAATGTTTTATCGCTATGGAAGTATTCTTTAAACCAAGTTACTGGAGAACTGTGGCAAAAGTGTATTTTATGGCTGAAAAGGAAATGAGCCAGTGGTGGGACATTCAAAAAGAGCTGAGGAAATGGTAAAACCTCTAGTAATCAATATCGGAGAGTCGAGTGAAGATGATAGTGACAGTGAAGGTGATGACTTTCAATTATAAGATGTCCAATATTTGAATTTAAAACAAAAATTGGAATCTTAGTTACTTTATAAAATTGTAAAGAATTATTATATTTAACATAAACCTCTGTAGCTGCACCTAGGTTTACATTCGTTATATATATATATATATATATATATATATATATATATATTGACAAACTGTAAACTGAGATTTTTAAAATCGGTTATATTATTAACTAATAATAAATCTCATTTTTAACATCCAATACAGTGCATTTATTTATGACAAAATCATTTATTTATAAGTGGCTTCGATAACCAAATTACAATCTTGACTCTTTTGACGCAGTGAGATCTGTCATCTAAAAACGATCCTACGTAATTAACCAAACTTTTCGCACTTCATTCGATTCGAGTACTGCCTACTGCTAGCTAATTCGTCTGTTATTGAAAATTATTGATATAATTAATTTGTAAAACAGGTCCAAAACGAAATTTTGTTGACCCATTCTCGGTTCTGATAATCGTTTACAGTTTTACAATATATTTTTATCATATGACTACCCACACTCGGTGGACTTTACATGCCAAAATAAGTGCGAACAGACCTTAAACGAAATTCGACTTTATTTATACGAGTGTATGGGGATTTTTGAGAACTTTAGGATGCTAAATCCCGAGATATTCGAACAATAATTTTATTTAAATTTGACAGCGCGGCTTAAATTTGAAAATAACCTAGAAACATTGATGATGTTTTGTTGGTATTCAAAATTACTAACTATGTGAACCAATAACGGCATAGGTTTTTAAAGTCTTAAACAATGCTTTACTAAAAGATGAGTCATAAGACACCTCTCGCCGGCCTGACTTTATTAACAAATCAGTTCTCAAGTCCTAAGATGTTCAATTAGACTAATGCTAAACTATTTTTGTCAATATCTTCAACCATGGTTACCAATATTATATAATAGTAATTTATGGTACAAGACGGTAAAGGGCAGTTTTAAAATTGAGTGAAAGATGTTAACTTACGAGTGACCTTAGCCACGAGTAAATTACCATTCACGAGATATTAATTTCTCTTTATCGTCGTGTATAATACCTAGTCTATTTTAATGTGTGCGAGTACGTAAATGATTAAGCATTTGGAGTTGGTATTGTCAAAAGCTACGTTAAACTGCCTATGTCAATTTGGATTACACAAAAGAATAGATAAAATTAATTTTATCAACACTGTGGTTAAAGTGTAACCTTAGTAACATATTTCGGAGTGTAAAATTGTGTTTTAACCATAAGTACAAAATAAATATTTAAATCTTTTTACGATTTCTAAATATGATCCACTACGTTCTTGTAATTCAGAAGTATGCTCAGTTTATTTATTATACAGAGTGGATCAAAAGTCTGGAAAGCCTAATTATCTCGTAAATTGTTAGTCCGAAATGTACAAAATTTGGGATAAGCCTATTTTGGAATACGGAGATTACAGATTTGAAAGTTGCAATGTTGCCAAATTTGCCGTTTCTCTGATATTATTAGTCACTTTGGTTTTTTAAATACATCACCCTGTATATGCAGTAATTATTGGAAACTCCTCTTCGATACGAGTTCAACCATATGTAACACTTATGATCTTATGTAGTCGAGAAGGTCTTAAATACATAAAACAGAAGTCTGGCAACGCCTAATTGTCTCAACAATTTTTTTAATACAAACTATTTTCAACTACATTAAAACGTAACAATTGAAAGATTACAACATTTTTAAGGTAATGATTACTTAATCAAGTGTTCAAAATGTGCTCCATTTGTGAGTTGACAGTACCATAATCGATGGTAGAATGCGTCTACCACATTTCTCCACGATAATCTAGAAATTAATCGAGATTCATCGATAATTCGTTGCCTTAGCTCTGCAAGACTTGCTGGTTTAGTTTTGTAAACTGAATTTTTCAAGTATCCCTAATAAAAATAATCTTTAGGATTGAAATCAGGTGAACGTGGAGGCCATTCAAATACTACCTCGTCTACCAATCCATCGTTCGGGAAATATCTCATCTAAATAACGCCGAACATTTACACCAAAATGAGCTGGAGCTCCACCTTGCTGAAACCATATCTGATTAAAATTGACTCCAAATAAGTTTCTCAGTGTAGGTACAATTAATTTCATTTCTAAGTAGCATTTCGTACTTATCAGAAGTTAAATTTCCTTCGATAAAGAACGCTCCAATTAACTGAATACCCACTATGCCTGACCATACATTTATTTTTGTGGTCTTTGAGTATGGTCTTCATGCATCCACTGTGGATTTACGTCACTCCAATACCTTAAATGATGTCGATTTACACTCCCACGCAGTATAAAGGTTGCTTCGTCGGAAAAACATACGTTGTTAACGAAATTTCCGTCATTTTCAATTTTATCCATCATTACCTTAGTAAACTCTAATCTGCGGTCGAAGTCATCTTCACTTGCAATAAATGAATGTTGTGTGGTTGAAATTTATTCTTATGTAATGCACGTAAGACTGAAGAATGACCTATATAATGTAACTGTGCAATTCTGCGTCAGGATGTATGTGGATCTTCAACGAAACACTGTATTATATCTAAAGTTTTGTTGTCATTTATAACTGGTTTTGGTCTACCTGATCGGTATCTATCTTTTACTCCTCCAGAGTTCTCAAAGCGCTTTACAGTTTTTTGTACCGTCGCCTGATGGATACGAGAACGGTTTGGGAAAGTATCGTTGAACAAGTTGGCTATTTCACTATAAGATCTTTTTCTGTCGCCGTATCCTCTCATCATTAGATTGGTAATTCGATCTTTTTCATTAACAACCATTTTAGAGAAACAATTTACTTTGCAGAACTTTTCAAAAGACATCAAACTAGAGTCAGTTTTATTTAATAATGTAAATGGTGAACAAATGTCAAAATCACAGCATTCTATATGTAAACATTTAAATTTCTTCAAATCTACATATTTTGCACTGTTTTATGTATTTAAAACCTTCTACACCACATAAAATTATAAGTGTTACGTATGGTTGAACTCTTATTGAAGAGGAGATTCCAATAATTAATATCAGAGAAACAGCAAATTTGGCAAATCTGGAATCTCCGTATCCCAAAATAGGCTTATCCCAAATTTTGTACAATTCGAACTAGCAATTTTCCAGATAGTTGGGCGTTTCTAGACTTTTGGTCCACTCTGTATATTTCAATCCTGAAATGATGTTCACCAGTAAATGCCATTGATTGGATATGTTTTTTTTTGTGGAATCTGCATACGGTGTCATTTGACCTTCTATCGTACATGTACATACAGGGTGTTTCTAAATACATGCGAAAAAATTCAGGAGGTGATTGCCCGTATGAAATTATCCTATAACAAAATTTCCTCAGCCCACCCTCTTCCGAGATATCACCCTTAAAAGGTAAAATTGAGTTTTATTTTTTCTCAAATTTAAGTAAAGATGGAAACTTTAAATTATGTAAATTCCATGCTCTAGCAAAGGACTAACCACCGGTATTTTTTCAATATTCCTGTTACATTATAAGGGTATGAAATCAGCAAACCTTACTTTATTTAATATCAAATCTTTTTTTCTTGATTGATATTTGTGAAATAAGAATGTTACTTAAAATCCCTGTTTATTTAAAAACATTTCTTTCTTTCCTAAAAACAATATTTTCGGAGAAAAAAAAATAAAATACAATACCCTGTGTGATAACTTGTTTATAATTACAATTATGAATATACTGCATTATTTCGAGATGGAACGCGATAACGGGGGGCCAAATTTACCTTTAACTTCCATTATCCAGGTACGCTAATAATTTTCACTATTTAAATTTGACAGCGCGGCAAATAACCTAGAAAAATTGACGATGTTTTGTTGGTATTCAAAATTACTAACTATATGAACCAATAACGACATACGTTTTTAAAATCTTAAACCATGCTTTACTAAAAGATGAGTCATACGACACCTCTCGCCGGCCCGACCATAGTAGCCGAACTTTAAGAATATTCTAGAGGGCGAGTCCATTTTTTGCTTTATTTGATAAATCGTCAATAATGTTTGTTCACTTAATAAATGACATTCCAGGTGAGAATGTTAGCAAATACAGAGGCTTGCAAATAATTCACGATTGTTTAAACATATTTAAATGCAATTAAAATAGATAATAATCGAAAGTATTTTGTCGTTTGAATTTCGTTAACTAAGTTACTGTGATCCTAAACATATCTCAGAACTTTTCCTGTCACTATTTCAGCAATATGTCCGCCGGTATTTAACACTTTAAATAGAGTAAACCGCCTCCCGGCGGCATCTACTGATGCATTATTTACCGACGTATGTAACAAACCGCCAGCGGTCGGTTAGCCAGTGCGTTACTTAAATTTGAGAAAAAAATAAAAACTCAATTTTACTCGCCACCTTTTAGGGGCGATATCTCGAAAGGGGATGGGTTGAGGAAATTTTGTTATAGGAAAGACCCATCATAATTTTATACGGGCAATCACCTCCTGGATTTTTTCGCATGAATTTAGAAACACCCTGTATGTAGGTATAGAATGTTACGTATCACCTTTTTTCACTATCGCTAAACACTGCTGAATAGATTTCAATAAAACTTTATGTACTGGATTAGATTGTTGTTCGCATGACCTGATAAGCTTTTGAACAAAATCGGCTCACGCATGCGCATAGTTTACCTCAGTAAAAATTGTTTTTTCAAGAAAAAGTGTTTTAATATATATATGGCAAAGCTAATTTATAACTGTGTGGTCTATCGACTGTTGTACGGTGACCACATCTGATGTTTTTATTATAGCTTGAATTTAAAATATTTTTTCTTCGTAAACAATTTTTCTTCATTTCTACTTCTTAACCCGTGGGGAAGAGTGTGTATGTGTGTTTATCTGTGAGTGTGGAAACAAAATTCCGGAAAATTATGAAACCGACAAAAACTAAAGGGTATTTAGAGACGCAAAGTCAACATTTTCTAAAATTTGGTCATCAGGTGGGCACTTTGCTTTTCTAATAATCTCGAAAACTGGTCCTAACGAGTTTCAATAAAGTTAAAACTTTGTAAATACATTTAGAGGCTAAATAAAATTACTACCTCGACTGTCGTCGTGAAACGTACTTTGCTCTTGTTGAATTTTATAAATGCATACTTACGTAACAACCTGAAAGGCAAATGTATATAATACTTGTTAAAATACATATATAATGTCAAATAAGTTTCTTTATTAAATGAACGCGGAAAGTTAGGTTATCTTTGAGCGAAATTGGGCTTTCGTTGTTTTCAGGTCAACCAATTCACTAAATTCTGAAATAATCAAGTCACCAGGTCATAACGTTGTGTTGCTTAACTGCTTTTCTTTATGAAATAATTTGTTATAAATCGTTCATTTCAATTTTTTGTGTAATCCCAAACTATGTTTTAGATACATTGTTCGAATATCTAGTTTTCTAATATATAAAAATGAATTTTTGTTTGTTCTTATTTTATGCATTGCGATAAAATTTTGACAAATTATTACTTGCTCTTGCGCGAAGGATATAGGCGTAAACAAATTTTAAATATCGGTCCCCCAAGGAGGGCTGATATGCATACTACAGCATTCATCCAATCGCCATGAAACTTTGGGAAGTTATTGAGTACACTACCGCAAAGGTTTCTTCACAACAAATACACTCTCACATATGCAAACACACAAAATAGCTCAGATACACAAACACGCAAACTAAGAAATTGGCAAACAAGTAATGACCCAAACATAAAAGCCCTAAAGCATACAAACACAAACAAAAAAGTTGCAAATGTGCAAATGCCTGCATATACACAAAAACCACACAGAGGGCATTTTGCCACAATGGCAGAAACTAGGCCTAAAACAAAGATTTTCGCAAACGCACAAAACCCTCAAACATGCAAACACCCAAACACCCACAAACTATCAAACAAGAAATTTATCCGGCGAAGTTACCAGATACGAACTTACGAACAAGAAAACTATCCAACATGCAAATACATAAACCCTAAAACACCCAAACGCACAAGCACATAATTACTCACATAACCTAAATCTCCAAACCTAAACAAGCTAGTTATTGCGCAAACAGCCAAACTATCTATCAAGAACCCAAATACCAAGAAACACACCAGCAAACCCCCAAACACGAGTAACAAAGAATTTACTCAAACGCTGAAACATAGAAACACACAAAGGAACAAATTATATGGTAAAGTAGAATATAGTTACTATCAATAGTTGTGATATTATATGTAAGAAACCGTATTGAGTTAGATGTCACGAGTTCCATTACTCACGGGGTGTAAGTACTTGTCTATAACCGATACAAGTGACGATGTACCCCTTGCATCTCCAACACACTTAATCTCAACTAACACGAGATTAAGCATGGTACTTCGAGCAACCAACATCGGCGATCACTAAAAGGCAGCGTAAACTATCGAGCCACCACCGCCGGGAGGAAGAAAAAACTGCAATCTCCCAATACAACAGAAAAGGTGCACTTCGAAACAGAAAAGTTTACTCCTGTCGAACTGTAAGACGAGAAGAGAAGGGAACATTCTGGAAACTAGCAGATAACAGACTACATTTCGTTTTTCAGATAAACGCAAATTGTATGAGGAGTTCCATTACCCTCATACGCATACAAACTGTAAGAGGAAAAGATCCTCACAACGCACAAAGAATCAACCCCGATCGACGCCTCACACGAGACGCCCTAGAGCGAAATAGAAGGCTCAAACCAAACTTAACCCCTGTCATGTAAAGCATACAACAGTCACATACCGACAGAGATTAAAAGCAGTGGGTAAGAAATATAACTCGAGATTAAACGTTAATATAATTTATAATTTATAATATATATATATATATATATATATATATATATATATATAATAATAACAATACCGGTCTGTGGTAAGGTATTTTGTACCTGTTTGCACGTTAAATAGTTTATTTAGTTTTCTTTATTTGGACGACAGGGTTGGTTGGGAGTTTGCATGTTGCGTTTGAGTTTGTTGGATAATTTGCTTCCTTGCTAGTTTCTTTTTTTTTGTGGTGTTTTAACATCTTTGATTTGTCTGTTTGCATGTTTGTTAGATGGTTTGTTGTTATTTTTGGATATATTTGTTAATTAGTTTAATAGTTTTGATGTTTGCATGTTACGTCTTTCCTTGTTCACGTTTCTAGATTTACTGTTTGGTAGGTGTTTGTTGCCTAGTTTGTTGGTAGTTCGCTGTTTGCGAGGACAGTTTGCTTGGGCTCACTATTTTGATTTGTTGGATTCTTTGCTTGTTTTTTGTACGTTTGCTGTAAGTTATTTTTTTTGCATACAGGGTGTTCTATTTAAAGTAAGCAACTTATAAATAATTCAAATTGTGCATGTTGGCGGCTAAGTTTAAAACACCCTGTATGAAATATCAATGAGATGTATAACGGACAAGCGCTTGTTGTTTATTGGTTACAATTTTACGCCACTAGCTTCGTTATTAATGGAGATGTCGTTATTCAATGTGGACTAGGATTTTTCAAAATTTAAAAAAAATCGAAATATCTCGAAAATACTTCATTTTGGTATAGGATATTGTGCACAAATTTTATCTAGAATTTCATGTAGAATTCGAAAATAAAATAAAAATATTAGGTTCTATTTAAAATAACAAAGTTGACGTCTACTTCCGGTATAACCGGAAGTGCCACATTGAGGACAATATTATATTTGAACGCAGCGTCATTCAAAACGTACAGCTTCGTAATTTCAGATTTTTAACATAACTGTATCTGCCATTACTTTTAATCAAACCTCTTTGCGCCACACCCTGTATTGTTTGCATCTTTAAGGGAGTCTCGAAGATGAGTAAATTGTTTGTTTGTGTTTTTTCCCGGGTTTGTGTGTTTGTATGTTTGTATGTTTGAGAGTGTTAACATGGTTGTTAGTTTCGTTGTTTAAATATAAATGTTGCGTGACACGGTCTTTCTCTAGGATGCATTATGTAATTTTTCAATTACTGTAATGTAAAAAACTTGTGAGTCATAAGTGAAAGTAGTTACGTAATACTAGTAATATTAACCCTTGTGTGCTTAGTACTTAACCAAAATGCCAAAAGTAAACAAGTTACTGAATAATGGAGTCTTGAAAGAGGAATGTTACGTACTTTTGAACCAATTTCAAGATGATGAGGCAAGATGACGGAACAGGATTCAAGATGGACTGAGGTGCTGAATTCTACCTTACTTAAAAATTTGAAATTCAAGATGTCTACCCGGGAGGTCAAAAGGGACGGTGGACCTAAGAAGTTGCACTATAGATGCTGAAACCATTATGCAAAACCATTGGTGCAAAATAATGATTTAAGACATTAGATGCTGGACCGCAAATGCAACAAGAACAACAGTCAGTACTCCTTTGAAATGTGTAATCTGTTGCGGTAAAAAAAACTGAATTGGAGGATGAAAGGTTGTTAAAAAATGAGGTATTGGATTAAAGGTAGTTGTTGAAAAAGGGGTTTAAAGGGAGGGGAAAAATAAAAGCCAAGAAATAAGGAATGAAAAAGTTAAGGAATGAGGAATTGGATAAAAATGTGAAAAAAGGGGATACGAATTTGCTTTCATTTTACTTGTTATAAAGTATTATAATTTGATTAGTAATACTTCCATTTATTATTTTATTTCCTTTATTATTTGTAACTTTTATAGGAGCATTATTCTGATATAACTTTTAATAGTCACAAATTAGTGATACACAAAAATATAAACTTATTTTAAATTAAACTAAGGTTACCCAGCCCCGAGTCAAGGGTATCTGCCGCCCGGGTGCAAGATATCACTTGCCGCCCCTATATAGACTATAGACATAATCATAAATAGTGATAATTGTAAAATTATGTATTTCCTCGATACCCTTTGACTTGTATGAAAAATAAAAAATCATCAAGGTTACTATAAACTTTATTAAGTATTCATATAAACTGAAAACTGTAACAAATAATTAAAACAAAACTCATTATCCTTAACTTACAACAGATAACTTAAAAGTTAAAAACTTAAACTAAACTACATAAATTCTAAATTTCAAAAGCGACTTTCCTTGCTTTTTTTATAGCAAATTCTCTAATTAAATCCGTTATACCTAACGCCTCGCAAATTTCATTTTCGATGCTTATTACAGCTAAATTCGTAAGTCTTCTGGCTCATAGTAGACCTCAAATAGTTTTTAATTATTTTTAATTTTGAAAACGATCTCTCACCATGAGCAACAGTGACAGGCATCGATAAAAAAATTCTTAGGGCTACAGATAAATTTGGCAAGGTGATAATGAAATCGTTCGCTACAAGATACTCTAAAACCTCCTTGGCCGATTTGGGTTTTTTATAGGTGGACAGTACTTCAATTTCATTGCATAAATCAATTGCATTAATATCCATTTGTTTTGTAGATGAATCGGTTAATTTAGTTTGTAAATCAACATTTCATTAAATATTTTTTACCCATAGACAAAGAGTCTAAATTATTTAAAAAGCCAAAATAACCATTATACTCGTTCACTAATTCGAATCTGTCATTTAATTTTGATAGTACTATATCAAGAATATAATAATAAAAATTAACTTTAAAATTCAACTCTGGTGATTCGACTGGTTCATCTTCATGTTCATAATCAAAAAATATCTTTTTCTTTCTCGGTCTAACCAAGCCTATAGCTGGAAAAACAATTTCACAGTCTATATCTTCAGCAATGTTTTTTGCCTAATTAAGCATCGCTGTAAAACTAGCATCAGATCGTATTCCAATGAAAAAATTTTGAATTTCTTTCAACATTTGTACAGCTTCTGGTAAAATAACAAATTACTAGAGGACACAGAAATTTATACGACTTTATTTTATTAATTAGTGATTTTGCAAGGTTTTTTGTGTCATTGTCTCTGGATGTATCATTAAAAAGGAAAAAGAGAGCATCATAAATTTTTTCTAAATTAAATCTAAGGCGTTTAATGGCATCAACTCTACTCTTCCACCGTGTATCAGATAAAGGTTTTACAGTTAATGTAGGAATTTCTTTCATTAGAATATTCCAACGATAGGTGGAAGCTGAAAAAAAAACATATATTTCTTGAATGATAGCAAAGAAATTTGTGACTTCAAGGGAACTTTTTGCAGCATCATTGACAACTAAATTAAGGGTATCAGCTGCATAAGGGACAAAAAAAGCTCTAGGATTTATATTAAGAATTCTTTTTTGCAGACCATTATGTTTGCCTTTCATATTGGCACCATTATCATATCCCTGCCCTTCATAATATCTATATTTAATTCTTTTAAATAATCCATTAAGAAGGCTGTTAATCCTTCACCACTTGTGTCTGTAACCGGGCAGAATCCTAAAAAATGCTCTCTAATTTCTCAAATCTGACAATTACACTCATTTGTTCCTCATATATAATTGAATAATATTTACATAGTTTCAATGTTTCGATTATATTTTGCTTAACTTTTTCACCTATTAGACAAATCAATTCATTTTGGATTTTATCACCTAAATAATGTGGCATATTATTGCTATCTTTTTGAATTCTACCAATATGTACAGCCATTATATTATCAAATTTTGCAATTGATTCAATTAGCTTCAAAAATTACCATTACCTTTTGCAAAAAGTTTCTGATTACTTCCTCTAAAAGCTAAATTTTTCCCAGCAAAATACTGAATGAGACAAATGGTTCTTTCAGTAATTGACGTCCATCTTTTTTTTCCAACTGAATTAAATTTTGATTGACTGAGTCAACAGTTACACCTTTTTCGATAGATTTTTTTAGCTCAGCCCATTTCTTAACACTTTCAAAATGCCCCTTACTTTTTTCGTGTCTGTCTAAATTTTGAGACAAGTGTTGCCAGTCCGTATAACCATTATTATCGTTAAAACTATTATCAGAAACTTTAAATAATTTGCAAGAAAAACAGAAGACAGAATTATTTGACTTGGAATAAACTAACCATGTTCTAGGAACTTTTTCATTATTGCTTAATTTCTTGTGATAATAACTAGTTGAAAAAGATCTATTTGAATGGTCTAATGGAAATGCCATATTTTTCAATTGCAAGAGCCCTACTTCTAGAATAGACATTTTAACCTTATCTGTTAAAACTTGAGGCCAAAGAGATGGATCTTTCAATATTTCTACCCCAGTATCGACAGCAGCAGCTTCGGTTGGTGAAGGTGGATCCGGTGTGTCTGGTGCATCCGCGTCGGATTTCATATTTTCTTGCTGCTGCCATATTTGTAGATTTTCCGTAAACAATAAAATTTTTTATGGAGACAACCAGCTCTTTTTTTATTTGCTCTTTTTCGGACTTTCTCTTTCGATACTGAAAGCAGGAAAGCCTTTTTCTACCATTAGCCATCTGAATCAAGTATAAATAAACTTAAAAAATAGCAAACGAAATGGACAAATAAAAATGAAAATTTAAAATATGTATAAAATAAAGAAAAATACTTGCAATTTAAAACTTTAACTTCAAAAAAGCACTATGCGTAGTCTATAATACTTTTATACTGTCGCGAAGGATATCTCGATATAGGTACCTACTACTCGAATCACATTTATTCGCAAACTAAACTAATCAAAACACAGCGTCCGCAAATGTTAAATAACAGGAAAGTTAAAATCATAAAAGTAGTTAATAAGAAATTAAGAAACACCCTTTAACACGTCTGAGTTATTTTTCTATTTAACGTGCAAAAGATTAAATTTTATTACTGGTTATAAAATTCAAAACAGTTCATTGCAGATTCAACATTTCCATTTCCTGGCCCCTTTCTAGATAAATAATCTTTGTACTTAATTATGCCGACACAAGGGATTTGTGCAGATTCATTCTACTTCTACTTGTTTATAAAATGCAACTGCAGCACAGCTGCTTACCGAATAAGTTTTACAATTTAATTACTTTTAAAATATTATTATATCTTGGTGCGCTATAAGTACTAAGTATGCAGAATGTTATTAATAACATTCATAAAATTATAAAATCGGCAATTCACCATTGATGAGAATTGCCCAACGAATGCATTCCAAAGTACGAAAGCTACAAAATGTTCTCATTATTTTTGTAACTAAAGTGCATCGGCGCTGTTTTATTTAGCCGAAGTTGATTTCGCCGAATCTCGTGTGTAGGTGGTAACCCTTGTGTCGGCAGCGATGTTTTTATAATAAAAATGAATTATACGCAATAAATTGCCCACTTTAAAACAATTCAATACTTTCCGTATCAAATAAAAATGTTAAAATGTAGTAAATGCTTTTAGCTTTTACTTATTTTATTTTGCCGCCCCGAGTAGGTTGCCGCCCGGGTGCTACGCACCCCTTGCACTCCCAGCACGGCTCGGCCCTGAGGTTACCACATTAAACCATTTTTGTAGTACATTTTTTCAATATGTAGATTGTTAAATGAAAAATGCCAAGCGAACGTAAAATATAAAGTGAAAAATACAAAAAAAATTAAAACAATGTAAGCAACGATCACAAGTAGTAGCAAATTAAAAGATATTTTCAAATAAGCTAGTAGTATGCTGGATCGCGTTAAATCGTGTCATTTTGTTCTACACTGCCACAGTGCCTAAGAAAATGAAACCACTCTAGTGACGAATGCCATATCACGTGATCTGAGCCAATGACAGAAGCGCGAGCCCATTATATGCGTCATGGTATGGTCGCTACCACCTATTTCTTAATTAAAAATGATACTTTTTTGAAGGAGAATTGTTATGTAAATTTACCATTAATTTTTTTTTAATAAAACGTCAATATTACTATCTATTAAAATACATGTAAATGTATTCCAAATAGTAAATAATTAATTGAAAATATTTTAATACTATTTACGTACAATGTTAATTGTTTCTTTATTTTTTCTGAACTTTTGCAAAATAAGCAAATAAATCTGGAATGTATAATTTGAACGTATATGCTAAGTCTTCAAGTAACATACGGGTATGCAATAAAATAATTTCCAAACGGAACTCCAAACTAGATACAACCGTGAAATACATTGCTCCTACACTCTGTGCTACTGGCCTGTGTGAAAATATTACCATATTAACTATGGCCTCAGATATACACACTAATCGTACTATCATTAATTATGGCCTTGCGCATACACACATTTCTATTGTGTGTAATTTATTTAATTCGGTCTGTACGAAAAAAATGGTTTTATTTGGCAACCCAGAGTGCACTTCTGCGTACGCATTTTCCAGTTCACGTCCAGTTCCAGTCCATAACCGGGTGTATTGTACAGAGCCGAAAATTAATATGAGCGTGAGCGCGCGCGCGCGGGCGCGTTTGTTCGTGTGTGTGGCTGCGTGCGTGCGTCCGTGCGTACGTGTGTGCGCGTGTGCATGTGCACATGTGTGTGTGTGTGCGTGGGTGTATCTGTGTGCCTCTCCCTCAGCCCGTCCCCGCCCTTCTCCCTGCCTTTCTCCCTCCCTGTATGTGTGTGTGCGCGTGCGTGCGCGCGCTTGTGTTTGTGTGTGTGTGTGTGTGTGTGTGTGTGTGTGTGTGTGTGTGTGCGCGCGTGCGTGTATGCATCTCTCTCCCCTTCCTTTCCCTCTCTCCGCTCCCCTCTCTCCCTCCTCCCACCTCCCTCTCTCCTCCCCTCCCCTCTTATCCTATCTCCCCCTCTCCCTCTCTCCATCTCTCCCTCTCCCTATCTCATCTCCTCTCTCCTCTCTCCTCTCTCACTCTCTCACTCTCTCACTCTCTCACTCTCTCACTCTCTCCTCTCTCCTCTCTCCTCTCTCCTCTCTCCTCTCTCCCTCTCTCTCCTCTCTCCCTCTCTCCCTCTCTTCATCTCTCCATCTCTCTCTCCCTTCCCCCCTCTCTCCCTACCCCCCTCTCTCTGTCTCTGTGTCAGCGTCTATGTCTATGTCTGCGTCTGTGTCTGTGGGTGTGGAGGTGGGTGTGTGTGGGGTGTGTATGTGTGCGTGCGTGCGCGCGCGCGCGTGTGTGTGTGTTTGCGCGCGCGCGTTTGTGTGTGTGTGCGGGTGTGGATGTGTATGGTTAAGGGTGTGGGTGTGGATGTGTGTATGTCTGTGAGTGCGGGCGTACGCATGTGTGCGAGTGCGTGTGTGTGTGTCTGTGTGTATGTCCGTGTGTGTGGAGTGGGGGTGGGAGTTATGTGTGCGTGCGTGCATACATACGTTTGCGTGCGTGTGAGTGCGCGCCTGTGTGTGCGTGTGCGGTGTCTGTGTGTGAGTGTGAGTTTATTTCATTTCTCCTGAAGCTGATTAGAATTTGTGACACATCCAGCGGCGGAGAGGGGGAGTGCATTAGTGGCAGTGGTTTATATCAAATGTTTCAGAAACATGTGCACATTTCAAAGATATAAAATTCCCAGATATAGATCTTAAATATATCGGTTAGTTATGTTTTGTGCAATTTTTTGATACGAGGCGTAATTTGGCGGCTAAATATTGCTGAGGTAGAATTTAAGTTTCAATATACTATTAACGTTTAATTTTATAAGAAATAATAATAATGTGTATTTGGTGCTAATATAACTAAAGTTACTTACAAACTCAAACAAAAAAAGAACATTAAAAATAGCAAACATTAAGTTCGTTCATATAATCCTAAAAATGCATCAAAGTTATAAAATCATTTTGAACTAAGATGTCTCCCACGGTCAATTTAAATTTAGATATTTACAACTTTTTTACATTCTCATTTGGTGCATTGTAAAATTTTATTACCAAATAATTCGGACCATTGAGGGACTTCTTTAGCTTAAAACTAAATATAACGGTGCATCGTTATTCCTGGTTGAATAATGATGTTCAGTTATATTAAACATGTGTAGGTTTTTTTTACATCCAGGAGACTGAAAAATAAATATACCAGGTAGGTTTAAAATTTTTAGTTTTATAAACCAACTTTTACAATCATCACGGTACGACAAAGTACTAACAATACGTACAGCTCGACGTTGTAAACGAAATAATCTTCCTGTAAAGTAGTGTAGAGGACTGATGACCCTATACTAAAGTAGCGTAAGATAACACGCCATGACAGGTTTCAAGGTAGGCTAACCTTAGAACGGTGAGTGATACATGGTTTGCTAGATTTTTAAGCAAGTAAATTGCATTGGAGATACGAATTGCTACTTCAGAAACATGGCTTTGCCAATTTAGCTTCACATCTACATGAACTAAAAACTTGACTGAAGTGTCAGCTAATGAATTATGCAATGGCTTAAATGTAAACTATACGGCTTTTGTCTTTTTTTATTTAATACCTAATTATTTTTTTGAAACCATTCGGTTGCATTTAGCAGAAATAAATCCGATTTTCTAATGGCATTGTGTAGTGTGTTATCGCTTACGCTTAATGTAGTGTCATCAGAAAATGTGCAGACGTATTTTTTACAAAAAAAATTGTCTTTATAAAGTATTTTAATACAAAACCAAAATTCATGAAAAATTAATTAAATAAGGTTGAAGCTGTATTATTATATATTTTTTGATAGAAGCGGGCGGTATTGGAATTTTTTTAGCATCTAGATGTCTATTAAGCTCTATTGTGTTTGTTTTCACAATGTTGCCTATTTTCGTTATGAACGTTTTAAAAAAGAGTTTGCATAATTACCGTTAAATTATTATTAAAATTATTCCATTTCTTTCAAATTTCACTTTGTTGGTTGGAACTGCGTGTGTTGTTCCACATCACATATTTTAGGATAATTATGCATCTTTCATAAGGGAACTAGACAACATTGCACAAACAAAAACAATAATGTATGTCAAATGGACGTCTAAATTTCATGTTAGTTGGAGGTTAATATACATTTTTGTATGTTTGAAATATGCAGCTGTTTCAGAAATATTTGATAAAAATCAGAATCTGGCCCTAATAAACCCCCCTCTCCAGTGCTGGGTTTCTTCCAAAATCTAATCAGCTCCATCAGGAGAAATGCATAACCTTCTATACCTACATACCTACATGTAGGTTCATAGCTAAAAATGAGGTTTATCGATTCTTTTATGTAATCCAAATTGCCGTTAGCTTTTGACGTTTAGTATAAATTTGACAACTCTAAATACTTAATTATGTACTAGCACAAAATAAAGTAAAATATTGTATCTTGTGAAAGGCAATTCACTCGAGAATTAACACCCTATAAGGAGACATAATAAGACAATTGATACGTAACCACTAAAATGGCCAGGTTTGGTAGCGAATCTCTTGAAATGAAGAATATTGGTTTTGAGTTGAATGTGTATTATGTGTCACGTTGTCTATTAATCTTCCTAAGATATATTATTGGTTATTTTTTTATTAGGATAAACGATTTTTTTAATGTTACTCAATATTCTAGTCATTTGGAAATTTTCCTTTCTAGTCAACGGAAAGGAAATTACTCGAGCAAGCTCTCGCGATTTGTTCGTTCTCTTTATTCTGTCACTACTTATGTATTTACCTCCGAGACATATGCATAGAGCAAATTTTCTTTGATTTTTATCAATGATTCGAATGTTTTATAGTGTGTTAGTTCAAATCAATCAATATTTACAGATTTCATGAAATGTATATGAAATATATTGGCAAATATACCTACCTACTACTTATCAAAAGCACTTTTCAAACATCTTTTACAATATACAGGGTGGGTGTCTACTACGTGGACGTAGGATATTAGAGATATCAAAACCAATGTTGGTGGGCCTACATTCTAGAAAAATTTAGGTATATACAGGGTGACTAAGAAAAACATGCCAACCCAAACCTGTGTTTGTTTAAATGGAACACCCTGTATATTTTTGCTATTTTGGATTCACTGTTACATTTAGAATAAAAGTATAAAAATATGTATTTGTATCACTAACCGTTCTGTAGATATCGTCACTTTAGTACCAAAATAGAGTTAACTTTGTAACCACTATGCGAGCGTTGTCACCACGATTTTGTAAATCTGTTTATACCACCGACTATTAATAATAGTCTACTAACAAACAAACTAAGAAATGTTTCGAAAACATGTAAAACTATACAGAATGATTAACTTACGCGAAATGTAATTTTCTCAATTTTTTCAAACGCAACACCCTGTATATTTTTTTACATTTCCATTCCCCGTGAAAAGTAGATACTAATTGATAATAGGTTTCATAGCCATAAAACGGACCCTTCTTGAGATATTGACGCTTTTACGTAAAAATATTCTAAAATACAAATTTACTGTGCCAATAGAATTCAACAAAACAAATCAGATAGGCTAGGCACTCGTAGTAAAGAGGAACAATTGCATCTATTGTTTTGACGTTTGTATAGTCATTAAAATATTGTTCCATTAGTTTGTGCGTTTTTGGATTGTCGTTTTGTCAATTTTTGTATAAAATGAATTTTTCCAAAGAAGCAATGGTCGATATGATCTTTATTTACGGCGAAGCTCAAAGAAATGCTTTGCTGACTACCCATTTGTAGTGTGAACGATTCCCAGAGAGAAGACAGCCACGGAAAGAATCGTTTATGAATGTAGCGGAGAGATCTATACATTCTGGAAGTGTGTGTTATCCCAAGCGCCCAAAAACAAGCCCAAATGAAGAAATTGAGTTTCAAGTTGTGGCATCTCTTACAGAAAATCCGCAAATTAGTACCAGAGAGCTAAGTACACACCTAGACCTAAATAGAAATTTAGTTCGCAGCTTTATTAAAAAAAAATTGCATCCTTATCATATCGAGCAACATCAAGCTTTAAGTGAAATAGATTTTCAAAATCGTGAATCTTTCTGCTAATGGGTAACTACTAAAGTCAATGAAGAACCTAATTTTGTTCTATTTACGGATGAGGCAACTTTTCACAATAATGGCAATATTAATACACATAACTATCATCACTATTCAGATACTAATCGACACATCTTAAGAGTTATTGATCACCAACATCGATGGTCAGTTAATGTGTGGGATGGTATAATCAATTTTAATGTGGTTGATCCTTTTTTATTTAATGGGAGTCTTACTGGAGAAAGATATTTACAGTTTTTGGAAAATGATTTACCTGAGCTTTTCGAAAATATCGAGGTAGATAATATTCGTACGAGGTGGTCTCAACTGGATGGCGCTCCTCCACACTATACAATCAATGTTAGGCAATATCTCGATAGAAATTATCCGATGAGATGGATAGGACGAGGTGGTGTGCAAAACTGGCCAGCCAGATTATCGGATCTTACGCCCCTTTATTTCTTCCTGTGGAGCTACGTTAAAGAAAAAGTTTACCAACATCCTCACACCACAAGCGAAGATATGAAAAACAGAATTAGAGCTGTGTTTCAATCCATTTCGCCTCTAATACTGTTGCGAGTGAATCTTTCGTTTACCGAGCGAATTGCAAAGTGTTCAGCTAGGCGTGGTCAGCATTTTGAACATCTAATTTGAATTTATGGTTTTATTCGTTTATGTTTACTTGTTCAAATTATTTTTAGGTGTAGAGAATTATTTTATTGTTTAGTTATTAGTTAAGTTTCCCTATCAGTTAAAAGATTTATTTGCCATTCGTATTTTATTATTTGCTTTGAATTTTGTTTTATTCGTTCTTCTGTATGTCAATATTTTCAAATAAAGCGTCAATATCTCAAGAAGGGTCCATCTCATGGCTATGAAACCTCAATCAGTATCTACTTTTCACGGGGAATCGAAATCTGAAAAAATATACAGGTTGTTTCATTTGAAAAAATTAAGAAAAATCACGTCGCGTATGTTAATCATTATGTGTAGTTTTACATGTTTTCGAAAAATTTACCTGTTTGTTTGTTAGTAGACTATTATTAATAATCGGTGGTATAAACAGATTTACAAAATCGTGCTGACAACGCTCTCATCGTGCAAAAATATACAGGGTGTTCCATTAAAAAAAAACACTTGTTCGGATTGGCATATTTTTGTCAATCACCCTGTAAATACCTAAATACTTTTAGAATGTAGGTCCAATGATCGTGTATTTCCACACTAAAATTAGTTTTGATATCTCTAATAGCTAAGGAGCAATCCTCCGTCCACGCAGTAGAGATCTACCCTGTATATTTATATGAATAACAAAAAATCCAAACTTGAACGACCAACAACACTTTTACTGCATAAAATTGTTAAATAGCTATTTTTAATTTTGATGTGTAACATTTAAGAAGTAAATGACTGCTGTTGATTGTTAGTTATTAATTGTGTTAACCTTAGTACTATCCCGTCAACTTTCAACTTCAAACTACCGCGTGGGGAACAAATTCACCCCGGCCACTTTTTATGGGAATTGGCATGTAAAATGCGTTTGCTGTTTACTATATCACATACTTTATTTTATCAAAATACTTATATATTGTTTTTTTTACAAGAATTACATACGACTTTCTTCCTAGAACGTTCACTGCATGCAAATTGCTTGCATTGTATGCAAGATTCCCTGCATTTGCGGTCTTTACATCCAGAACAGAGGAAACACATGCCACTTGATGATACCGTCGAATTTGACGTTTGTCCAATGTTTGCATTTATTTCCGGAATACACAAACGAGGATCATCGGGGCGTTGCTCGAGACCGCTGCATTATATTCTCTCGAACCTTACTAATTCCTAACGACTGAAGAAATGTTCTTCATGCATCGAATTCTGTGTCCTATGTTGGGTGACGTAACCGATACAGTCCAAAAGCATTTTGGCCGCGATATCAAGAAGATGGCCAAATATCACTACATGGCAACGATGACTTATACACCGGATTAAATACTGCTTGGCCATTTTATCGGTTGTGTCAACTACGCCCTCTGTGTGAGTGTAGTGCAGGATTATGTCTAGTTTATAATTAGAGCTGTGTCCAGAAACCGCATCGTCGTAATGTTCAGTTGACGCCAAAGTGATTGCGCTATTTTTATTCGGTAGATATGAAACCATCGTATGTTTCGAGGAAAATGCAGACGTAATTGAAAAAAAAATTGTGGGGTGGTATTATCATTTCTTTGATGGAAGCCTTACTGGAGAAAGATATTTACGGTTTTTGGAAAATGATTTACCCGAGCTTTTGGAAAATATTGAGGTAGATCATATTCGTACGATGTGGTTTCAACTGGATGGCGCCCCTCCTCCCCATGCAATCAACGTTAGGCAATATCTCGATAGAAATTATCCCATGAGTTGGATACGACAAGGTGGTGTGCAAAACTGGCTAACCAGATCACCGGATCTTACGCCACTGATTTCTTCCTTTGGGGCTACGTTAAAGAAAAAGTTTACCAACATCCTCCCACCACAAGCGAAGATATGAAAAATAGAATGAGGGCTGGGTTTCAATCCATTTCGTCTCTAATGTTGTTACGAGTGAATCTTTCGTTTACCGAGCGAATTGCAAAGTGTTCAGCTAGGCGTGGTCAGAATTTTGAACATTTAATTTGAATTTATGGTTTTATTCGTTTATGTTTACTTGTTCAACTTATTTTGAGGTGTTTAGAACTAGTTTTATTATTTAGTTATTAATTAATTTTTCCTATCAGTTAAAGAATTTATTTGCCATTCGTATTTTCTTATTTGCTCTTGATTTTGTTTTATTTGTTTTTCTGTATGTCAATATTTTCAAATAAAACGCCAATATCTCAAGAAGAGTCCGTCTTATGGCTATGAAACCTATTATCAATTAGTATCTACTTTTCACGGGGAATCGAAATGTGAAAAAATATACAGGGTGTTGTTTTTGAAAAAATTGATAAAAATTATATTTCGCGTAAGTTAATCATGTTTTCGAAAACTTTCCCAGTTTGTTTGTTAGTAGACTATTAATAATAATCGGTGGTATAAACAGATTTACAAAATCATGGTGACAACGCTCCCATCGTGGTTCCAAGGTTAACTCTATTTTGGTACTAAAGTGACAATATCTGCAGAATGGTTAGTGATACTGATACAAATTTCTATACTTTTATTCTAAATGTAACATTGAATCAAAAAATGCAAAAATATACAGGGCGCTCCATTAAAAAAAACAGGTTTGGGTTGGCATATTTTGTCAATCACTCTGTATATACCTAAATATTTTTAGAATGTAGGTCTAATGCCACACCAGAATTGGTTTTGATATCTCTAATAGTTTCGTACGTCCACCCAGTAGACACCCACCCTGTATACAATAAGTAAGTCAGAAATGTATTTTTAATTACAATACAAATTGATGACGTGCATTACTTATTTCCTTGAAAAAACTGTAAGACTATTTTTGTAATTACATACATTATCTATATATAAAACATATTGTTCGTTGAGAAAATAGTACAAAACATTCTGCTAAAATAAATTTATAGCTAGCTCCTAATTCACGTACTGTAATTCTAATCAACATAAAAAGCAAAGTCAAGTTGTTATTTGTGTAAGTTTATTTTTATTTGTAAAGCAAACTTTCAGACTCCACATATTAGGTATGATCGAAATAACGCAAAGAACTATTGAAATAAATTACAACCAGCTACGATTTATATTTTAAAAAACTTTGTTTAATAAACTAAAAATAAACAATGTTATTTAAAATACTAACGCTCCACGTAAATAGATTTTTCTAGCTTCAAAATTAACGTTCTTGGAACAATTAAGAAATTAATCTTTCATGTGCATTATGAAAATGTAAACTTTCACCATTATTACACATATTTAAAATACTTAGCTTTTTGGTTTTTTTTAATGGTGTATTTTGGTATTTATGTTTATACAAATCTAAACGTTTCCATAACACGTACAGTTATCGTCCTCAGTAGTAATAAAATCTTTAAGAAGCGCTTTGTAACGGCGGGAATTTTGCGATAACACCAGAGTAATATACCTTTTGAAGATATAGTTTTCAAGGTTCAGAATTCTTTTAAATCGTTACCTTTTGATGCTGCGAATGAAGTTAGATATAAAACTGTTAACGTATTACGTAAACCATAACGAAGGTTATGGTTTGGTCTTTGGAGAAAGAGCAACTTATCCTTTCGTCAGCCCCGTGCTTTATTTAATCTTAAACGTAATGAAAATATAATATTGTAATCAGATAAAGGTAATGCAACTGTTATATTAAATATGAACGACTATAACATTAAAGTAGAACTACTGTTGGAACCACAGACATCGTGGACTACCAAAAGATCCTACAAAAAAGTTTCTTTTGAAAACCAAAGAATTTATTAAATTATCATGTATTCCTGAAAAAATCAAAAAGAAACTAACTCTGAAGCTCTTTTACCAAAACTATATGGTCTACCGAAAATTCATGTAGCGGCATGGTCACTACGTATATGCGCACCATGTGCGCCTACTTAGGCGAATGCTGGGGTAGTATTTTCCCCCTCTGAACCATAACTCCGTTCCTTCCGATCCTATCCTGACCACACCCATCCTTAATCCCACCATGCATATATACGTAATGTATGTATGTATGCTGGGAATCCATGATTGTAGCTGAAGGAGCTTGGAAAGCTCGAGCAGCCCGCTCTCCCCCTTGGGCAGGAAATGAAATACGTGACCTTTTCCTTTTTTTTCCTACAGACAATTTTGAAAAATGTCTTACATTTTTATTACAACCTCATATAGGTAAAACACCCCATTATATTAAACATTCTGCCGACTTCATTGACAAAATACACAATTTAAAAATTGAAGAGGGTGATATAATGATCAGTTTTGATGTTGTTCATTTTTTACAAGAGTCCCTCTAAAATAAGCTATTGAATATATTTATCGTATTTTTTCAAGGGATATAACAATTCTTTTTCAGCACTATCTTACTACGACCTATTTTCAGTGGAGTAATAAATTCTGTGAATGACTTGATGGTGTAGCAACGAGTAGTTCTCTTAGTTCCTGTTATAGATCTTTTTTAACATGGAAACATTTGAAACATTAGCGTTACAAAATGCACCTAAAAAACCTTTACTTTGGTATAGATATGTAGATGACACATTCGTTATTTGGAGACATGGAGATGAAGCACTACATGAATTTGTAATTTTTGTAAATGGTCATAACTCATCAGCATCCAGTTTATCATGGCAAAGGAATCTAATGGAAGTTTACCATTTCTTGACATAGTAATATCTAACACTATTAATTCACTATCTTTTAAGGTTTAAAAAAAGCTGACGTACACTGATAGATAGCTTCATTAATTACCAAACCACCATCCACGTCAAAAAATTGATTGGTGTAATTAAATCTTTAGTGAATCGACCAAAACGAATTTGTGATCAATGGATAGAAATATTTAACAAAACCCTTACAACCTAATGGATATTCACTCAATGATATTAATAATATTATTACACCTGCTAGACATAACCATAAAGAGAAACCAGTGCTTAATGTTGGTACTGCTTTTCTTCCTTTTATAACTAATGTTACAGATAAAATCCTAATTAATCAACGTTTAAGGTCACCTAAAGCTGTTTCAAACTCATTATCATCTTCCGGAGTGTATAAGTTATCTTGTTCATATATAAAAGTATACATTGGAACCACAAAACGTAGGTTTGATACAAGACGTAAAGTACATATGCGATTTTGTAGATTCGTCAACCAGAGGAGTCTGCGGTAGCTGAGCATGCTTTAAATAATTTAAATCATGACATTCAATTTGATAATATGGTAATATTGTCAAGGCAAACTCTTTATTATGTGCGTTTATTACGTGAAGCTATTGAAATATATAAACACCCTAATAAATTTAATAGACGAGAAGAAAATCTCCGTTTAAATAGGTTTTGGCATCTTATAATTAAAAATATACGTCTTAATTTTGATTTTAATTTTAACTTTTGGTATATCTAGGTTTTTCCTAGACCCTGAAGCAAATGCTTTACCAATTATATGTTAAATTACCACAGCACTATAATTTAACATAAGTAGTTAAAATTAAGCCATTGAGATATATAAACATCTTAATAACTTCAATAGGCAAGAAGAAAATCTCCGTTTAAATAGGTTTTGGCATCTTATAATTAAAAAAAGACACAATGGTACGCCTTAATTTTTATTTTGGCGTTCGGTATATCTAGTTTTTTTGCTGTGTCTTTTCCTAGACCTTGAAGTAAATGCTTTACAAATTATGTTACAATTATATAAAACGTACTATATTGTGTTCTGTAAAATAACACTTACACATATTAACAAAGCTATCTCTTTGTAAGATTTTTAATTGGTATCAAGTTTCTATTTGTGAATTTTTATCGATTCCAAATTAAAGTACTTCACAACTTTACACTTACATCATAATTTGATTAAATTTTGTTGCATTTGCTCTTCGATTATGACATTGTTCACTGTTAGTCTTCGACCGTTAGAGGGTGTTCTCATTTGCCATATTCAAGGCAGTTTAACAATATTTAACTTATTAAGGATCTAGTTATTCTTTACTAACATTGTATTCAATAGTTGGTTTTATACATTTACCAAACTTATATTATTTTCAGTCTTAAGTTTGCGTTCTGAATTATCATATTTCAAAAATTTGTTTCATCTTAAACATTTCTAAAAAAAATTATTACTACTGAGAGCGATAACTGTAAGTGT
>JARFJB010002243.1:3077500-3080000 GCA_036346205.1 Vesta saturnalis
CCACTGTATAAGGGAAAGGGGAACAGGAGTGATTACAAGAACTAGAGAGGAATAAGTGTGCTCAGTGTACCTGGTGAAGCTTTTGGAAGAATACTGATTGATCGAGTACGATAAACTACACAAACTAAGATTTCAGATGTTCAGGGTGGTTTCATGCAAGGAAGAGGATGTGTTGATCAGTTGGTTGTCCTTCAGTAGGTGATCGAAAAGTGTTTAAGTGTAAAAAGGAAGCTGACTGTGCGTTTGTAGATCTGGAGAAGGCATATGACAGAGTTAATAGGGAGAAGCTGTGGGAAATGTTAAATGAATATGGCGTAAGTAAAGGTCCAATAAACGGAATAAGAGCAGTATACAACGGTAGCAGGGCATGTGTTAGGGTGAGAAGGGGTGTGAGTGAATACTTCAATATTGAGCAAGGAGTGCGACAAGGCAGTGTGCTGTCACCGTGGTTATTCATTGTATACATGGATAAATGTGTTAGACAAGCATCTACCGATACAAATGGTGTAAAGGTTGGTGGCGTAAATGTACGAGTTCTGGTGTATGCAGATGATACAGTCTTATTAAGTGACAGTGCAGATGAGCTACAAACTGCTCTGAGGAAGTTTGATACAGTCTATGAGAGCATGGACCTAAAGGTAAACGTGAACAAAACTAAGATTGTGGTGTTCGATCGGGAAGGTAAAAAGGAGGGTAGAAATGCTGGAAGGAAAGTGATTGGAAGTATGTGGACGATAATGAGAAACGAAAGCATGAGCCTAGCTGCGAAACGAGCAATCTATAGTAGCGTGTTTGTCCCGTCAGTACTGTATGGAAGTGAGACATGGAAATGTCAAAAAAATTACGCAAGAAAAATAAATGCCGTTGGTATGAGATTCCTGAGAAGTGCATGTGGTAAAACGAGAAGGAACAAGATAAAGAATGAATTGAAGGAGTGTGGCGAGAAAATGACGATGATGGATAGGTATAAAAGTAGTAACTACGTTGGTTTGGTGACATTGAGAGAATGAACAACGCAAGATTAATGAAGCAAATATATGTGGGTGAGATTAGAGTTAAGGCCGGGTCTGGTAGGCCGCGTACAACTTGGCTGAATGTAGTAGAATGTATAATAAAAGAAAGAAAGATGAGCTTTAAAAATAAAAGGACAAGTCAGAGACAATGTATGAATCTTGCGGAAACTAGGGAGGTATCCAGAGATAGGAAAGCATGGGCAACATTGTAAATGAAAAATAAATAAGAGACAGGGATTGTTTTGCCTACCCCGCAAGGGAATGGCGTGAAGGTTATGTTATGATATGTTATTGTGTGCACGTGTGTGTGCGCATGTGTTTGTGCACGTGTGTTTGTGCGCGTGTGTGTGAGCGTGTGTCGCGTGTGTGTGCGAGTGTGCGCTTACACATTTCCAGCTGCGTGCGAGTGTGCGTGTATGAGTGCGTGCGTGTGTATTAATACGCTAATGTTATTTTTGGCGTAAAAGGCGACTTTTATCTATTTCAACGTAAATGAATTCTGAAATTAGTTATAATACAAAAGAAATGTGTTTGCTGCTTTTATATTACTAATAATTAGGGTTTGGTTAAGGTTTTGTTCCCCGTAAAACAGAGCAGTTATAAAAAATATGATAATGTTGTTATTGTTTAACAACATAACTTAGTAAATTTTGGTAATTTCGATGGTCACCGGTGTCGCAAACGTAATAAAAACCAAAAATTTGTTGAAGGGCACTATTAGACTAGCGCAGTATGTACGTTATTCTCTTCGTAGTGAAAACTTCACATCTAAAACAGTAGGTGTAATAAATAGCATGGGTTCCAACTCCCTTCATTTCGCAGATGCAGGGTTTTTTAGTTTGGAAAAAAGTGCTTTTTTACAATTCAATAATGACAAAGATATGACAATGCGACGCATAAAAGTGAGATTGCATGATGAAAGCTAAATCTTAATGTAACTGTCATATCTCACAAATATTCCAGTGGCGTAGTTTCTAGGATGGGCTGATACTTCAACGACCCTAACTTGAATGCCACTGACATTTTCTCAAATATGTGAATTGACTTAGATTTGTTAAAGTTTTTTTTTTGAAAAATGGTACGATAAATCTAAACCTCGCCGATTTCGAAAAAAACGAAAAATAGTTACCTTATTTCAATTTTCGTAATTGCCAAAATAAATTCTTGACCAAGGAAACACAGGACGTTCCTGAAACGTTGAATTAATTTGTACGTTTATTTATACAAGTTTCAAAGAAAAAATGTTTATTTAAATATATATATATATATATATATATATATATATATATATATATTATATAATTCTCGCATTTAGTAAGTAGTCTTTATGATGTTAAAGTTTATTCTCACTTTGTTCATCTTATTCGTGAAGAAATAAAGATTTGAAATTTGAATTAAATAAAGAGTCATTTCATTTAACTAGATTCCGAATATTATTTTAATACACACACAACACACTACCTAAAAAACATTAAAGGAAAAAACAC
>JARFJB010002243.1:3085000-3090000 GCA_036346205.1 Vesta saturnalis
TACAGGAATACAAGTATAGGAAGTTATATAACAATAACTTAAAATATTCATAACAATGACATTTGTTTAAATTGTAATTTCTTGTAACTAGCTATATACACTCCACATACTGCACTGAATCTGTGTAATGCAATATCACGTTGTTCGCTTTGGCTTAAAAATTCAAATTTAAACAAATGACTAATTTAATCAAAATATGCACTGATAAAGTGCGCTGAAGTGGAATAACGTTAAAAATTAACGTTCTCGTTTAGTATTGTCAATTTTGTAATAATTATATGAATTGTTTGATTACAGGTGGATTTATACAGAAAAATAACATTTAGGAATTCAAAACAGACGTATTATGGAATACCAATTATGGCATCTAATATGGACACAGTAGGTACCTTTGAAATTGCAAAAGCTTTATCCAAGGTAAGTAATTTTTTGTACCTAGTAGATAATGTCTGTGAACGTATTCATGAAGCAACAATAGTTACAATGTGATTTTCCCATTATTACTTATTTTGTAAATGTTTATGGTTGCTTAATTTTAGTAAACTCTGGTTTACGTTAGAAAATGTTTAAAAATTTTAATTTAGTGTATATAAATTGTTCAGAAACGTTTGTTTCGGAATTCTACATACAACATTCTGGCATCAGTAGATATTCAATAAAAAAAATTGAGTCGGTCGACTCCAACAACCTCTGCCCTTTATCATTCAGTCAATTCAATCAAATTCTTATGTCAAATTTGAATACAAGTCTTCGATCTATTGCGAATGAAAGAAAATAAAATCCACACCTGTTCCCTCGTAGCTTAACCACCACCACCAAAAATCACTGGGGTCTAGACATTTAGGTACTAAACACTTGTTAATTATAAATACAATGGCTTTTTAATTTTTTCACTTTAGGTATTTAAGACATAAACACCTAATTGAAATCTGAATGCAATTGTTTTTCAGATATTACGTCCGAAGTATGCGGACGCACATACACACGCTCCACCCTTCCGCTTACACACAAACAGGCGCTTAAGTATATAACTTTCACTTCAGCTGTGAAAGTTAAAAAGATTGAATTTTGCTGTAATTAATTGATTTCATTATTCTTGAAGCCGTTATTAATGAATTAATGTAACATTATACAGAAAGACTACAATCATATCATTCAATTTATCAATCATATTAATTAAGAGGTGTAATTTATATGCTGTAACGTTTGTTCTTGCTTATATGCAGATTTAAACACAAGGTCTTGAGTGATTTCAGTTGTCAAAATGAAGTTGTTGTTTTTTGCAATTACCGCGTATTACTTGTTTTAATGTTTTTGTTTTTGCAGTTAGAGAAGCTTTCAGACATTTACAAGATCACCCTATTATTGTGCTTAATGCTATAGAACGAATTTGGAGAGTGTGTGAAGTATGTATAAGACAGAATGGTCATCAATTCGAATATCTCTTTTAGTAATTTATATTAGGCTTGTAAAGTTGTAGTTATTATGTTTAGTTTTTAATTTTGTGCTTTTCATAAAACTTTCTAACCCTTACCCTGGTTTTTTCATGGCCAACTATATCATCAAAATGTTAAATTAACGTAACATTCATTTTTAAGGTTAATAATGCAACTTTCATTTTTAAGGTTAATAATGCAAAAAAAAAGGAAAAGGCCACGTATTTCATTTCCTCCCCGAGGGGTAGGGCGGGCTGCTCGAGCTTTCCATGCTCCTTCAGCCACAATCATGTATTCCCAACATACATACATACATTACGTATATATGCATGGTGGGATTAAGGATGGGTGTGGTCAGGATAGGATCGGAAGGAACGGAGTTAGGGTTCTGAGGGGGAAAATACTACCCCAGCATTCGCCTAAGCAGCCGCACATGGTGTGCATATACGCAGTGACCATGTCGCTACATGTGTATGAGGAAAACCCCCTGAAAAAAACTCATACAAGGTAGACGGTAACGGGAATCGAACCCATTACCTCCCGAATGCTAAGCAGATCGTGTCACCACTACGCTACCAGCTCGGTTTAATACAAAAGAATTGCCATATATTTTTTAAGCTGAAAGTAAGCTCTATTATATAATGAAAAATATACAGGGTCACTAAATTCTACGGAAAAATCTGTATAAAACTACAAAGCAGTTGCGAGGGGTGCTTAAATGTGCAAATTTTTAATTTCGCCCTGTATCTCAAATACTAATAGGACTATGACAATTCTGTTTGTGGCATATTTCGTTTCATGAAAAAAGTAGAACAGGGTTCCGAAAACCGCATCTTTCTATCTTTGCTCGCAAACAAAGTAACCTACAATTTCAACCAAAATGGGGCACAGTGTACAGGGTGGCCAACTAAGAATGCGAGGTACTGTATCTGGGAAACTATCCATCGTAGAGGCCTGCGCAAAAAAAAAGTTATTACTAAAACGGCCAATACAAAAACCTGGAAAATATTTTCAAGTTTCTGAAATGACCGGTAGGGGGAGTAACTGCAATCTTGAATCTAAAAAAGTTTTAATTTTTCAACTTTGATAAAATTGTTTACAACATCTTTAACAATTCTTACAAATATTAATACTGACGAAGATAACTGTAAGTGTTATCGAAACGTGTAGATTGTATAATTTAAATACACCATTAAAAATCCCAAAAAAGATAAGTATTTTATTATGAGTGTTAATGGTGAAAGTTTACATTTTCATACTAAAAAAGTGATGTTTCTGTGAATTCTGCTATATTAACCTAATAAAAAAATAACTGATCTTTAAAGTCGAGGATAATCTGAACTTTTTTTGTTTGGCACTTTTTGACGTATGTCTAAAAATAAAGTGGTGGGGGGTATTCAAAGGTTTCCTTAAATAACCCCCTGTATCTTCGAAACGGCTAAACCGATTTTAACAAACTTGGGCGCGTTGAAAAGAGTTACAAATGTTATAATATTTGAAGTTTTGTTAGTTTCACATGTGGTCTCTAGAGGACTTTGTTCGACATTCCGACAGAAACGGTTAATTTTCGCAAAAAAATTAAATGCATTGGTATGACTTTTTTTTCATGAACAAGTAGCTAAATGATGCCTAAACAAGTAATTTCAAAAAGGGTGATTTTATTGTGGTGAATAAATTTACAAACATTTAAAATCGCAATTTCTAGGTAACCTATTAAGAGCCGAAATTGAAGCTGCAGTTTTGTCTACCCATAAGGGGCCTCAGCAATGCACAGAGTGATGGTCAGCATTTCGAGCATTTACGGGGGCATTAAAAACCTTCCTCCTTTAAATAGGTCCTTTTTAGGGCCACAACTTACATAATAGAAACAACTCCAGAAAAATATAGTAAAAAAAATAAAAATTTAAGGGATTTTCGTATAAAGTTTTCTTGGGCCGATATTTTAGGTTAGGGACAAGTTATCGAGATGCGGTTTTCGCGAGCTTGTTTAGGCATCATTAGATAAAATGTATGTCATTCAAATCGAAAAATGCAAATAACTAATTAAAAGAGATACGTTAATTGGGGCATGTTATGCAAAAACCCCAAGCCTCAAATCAAATATTTTGTAAAATGTATGTAAGGTGAAGTGTCATTTTAATATTTTTGTTCTGACCCCCACCTGAGTCACTCCACAGAATGAGGTGCTTAACTGCTGGGGATATGTATTTTTGAATATGCTTAATATACATGTTCCCACATCTTGAGCCCCTCGGCAGGCTTCCCCTTCCACCCAAACGCAACAATAATCACGGTCTTCTTGCCGCTGTGAATTCCAGCAATATACACCCAGAGTTGTCTTTTATAAAACACGATATTTGTAGGTATTCGAGATAAAGGTAGAGTGTTTTGCAGGTCAAAAGTCAAGCACTCATATTCATCATTGCCTTTAGCTTTTTCAAAATGTTCCCTGCGCAGTCTTTGCGCTTCACCGGATAACTCTATATGTACGTTATGTTTCATTTTTAGATCTTCTTTCTTTGTAAAATCTTTTTCGTTATCAGTCTGAGCTTTGAAACTATCACAAAGATTGCAAATGTATTTTTTAATTGCTTTTACTCTTAAGTTGAATCGACTATAAAAAATTCGTTTGTAGGAAGCCAAACTAACAGGGTTATTCTCTTCCGAACAATATACTTCATACATCGTTTGTATGGTTGTCCCAGGAGGAAGAAACTTTGCTTCGGTTTTTGAACGCGAATAGTGAGAAATATAACGGTGAATTCTGTTAATTTGGTCTACTACTTTTTGGACAGCATAGTCTTGAATTTTGATTCTTCCACCTGCAATGCCTCGTTGGTCAGTCATGAAATTTTTTAGTGCTGAATTAACCCCGATTGAAGTTATTGACAAACTCTTGATAAACCACTTTATTGTCTAGTTAGAAGTTTTAGAAAAGGCACATTTCGACCGTAGGATCCTTTTTTGGCGAACTCATCCACATTTGCAGCGATAAAGTTCGTCTGTGAGTCATAGGAGCGTAAGGGCAAAATCTTTCAAACTGTTGCTTCGCCTCTCAGATGAAATATTTTCAGAACATTTTTGAGTACAGTTGCAAATAAAATCATAATATTCTTTAGGATCAACTTTAACACCTTTGTAGTTGTAATAGGCTTTATTGCTATTTTTATTAATTTTTTTCTGGGTTGTTTTGATAAGCAAATTTTCTTTTGCGTCCTTTTTTGAGCCTACCGGTGGTTATACCCAAAATATGCAAGGTTTCGTCCTCGGTTTCGTCATTAGTCTCATTTTGTGAGTCTGCAACCACATGGCGCGAAGCTTTCTTTCATCATATAAAGGATGTACAACCTAAAAACCAAAAATTGTCACTTCACAAGCATGATCTCGCTCTTACTATAAAATTAAAGTACATACCTTCATTAGACTCTCTTGACTCTATATTCTGGTAAAATATCATTATCTTTGGTTACTTGTCTAGCTTCACTTTCTTCATTTGTTTTAAATATGGTATCTTTATGGTCTACCACTTTACTTAAAATCTCAAAAAAAATCCGTTATAATAAA
>JARFJB010002243.1:3095000-3100000 GCA_036346205.1 Vesta saturnalis
TCAATAGCAGTAAATAAACTGACAAAAAAAAACGACAATTAATTGTTAAAAGGAAAACAACGGTGACATGCAAACTTTATTGTTCATTAAACACGATTTTCAAATGTTCAAGAGGGATATGTAAAGTTTTAACATGACCCCTTCCTCCTTGTAACTAAATAAAATTGGATGCCATCTTTAAATTTTCAAAAACCAATTTATTTTTTAAAAATAGTTAATGCGGTAAGATTGAAGTCGTAAAAAAATTAAGTAAAAAATGATTAGATCTAAAAATTATTTATGTAATTTTTAATTACATATTTACCTTTGAACTTCTTCGTTCATAACAAAAACTTATAATAATGATTAGATTTGTTTATGTTTGTTGGCTCTTTATACATCCCTAAACCATTCATTCGTTTGCGTTGAAATTACCTAACGAGCTGGTAGCGTAGTGGTGGCACAACCTGCTTAGCATTCGGGACGTAATGGGTTCGATTCCCGTTACCGTCTACCTTGTATGAGGTTTTTTCAGAGGGTTTTCCTCATACACATGTAGCGGCATGGTCACTGCGTATATGCACACCATGTGCAGCTGCTTAGGAGAATGCTGGGGTAGTATTTTCCGCCTCAGAACCCTAACTCCGTTCCCTCCGATCCTATCCTGACTACACCCATCCTTAATCCCACCATGCATATATACGTAATGTATGTATGTATGCTGGGAATCCATGATTGTGGCTGAAGGAGCTCGGAAAGCTCGAGCAGCCCGCCCTCCCCTTGGGGAGGGAATAAAATACGTGGCCTTTCCTTTTTTTCCATTGAAATTTTGGAGAGTTGTTCGGGGTTCTGTCTTATAAATATATTATCTGAAAAATGGGAGAGGGTGTGATGGATATATTGCGAAAGGAATAAACCAATTTTAATGAAATTTGGTGTATAGAGCCTTTGAGTTAGAGGAGTTACTTTTATCTGGAAGGGGGAGGGGGTGTAACAGAAATATCGGTGAACCAATTTTAGTTAAATTTGGTATATAGGTGCTTTTGTGTTATCTCTTTTTTTGAAAAAAAGGTAGGGGGAAAAAGAAATGATTAAAGGCGTAGCAAAGCTCGCCGGGATTGCTAGTATGTACTTAATAAAGGTTAAGTAGGTACGCTTTTATTTTGTGGGGACAAATGTAGTTTGTGAAATTCATATTTTTCATGTTATTACGAAATATTCTCCGGCTCTAAATCTTCAAAAAATTTAATGCAACCATCATCATTTTAATCGAATAATGAATAAACCAATACATTGCTAGTTGAGATCGCATCTATAGGTGTCAGGTACTGGTTTCCTACACAATTTGGAATATATGTCAATTAGCTGAAATAATTGTTATAGTATGAAATACTATTAAAATAACATCAAAATATAACAGTTATTATAGCAAGTAGGACCTCGTGATTTTATTACGCATTGCGGATCGTCAAAGCATTGATTTTTTAGATAGAAAGTAAGGATAACAGGAAGATAGCAGATGTATTGAGTAATAGAACATTTCGTATATAAACAATTTGTAGTGTCGAATTATTGAATTACAAATAAAATAATACCACAGTGTCTTAAGGTTTGGAGAATTTTTTTCTATGGTTGTTATGGAAGTGAATTTGTGTGTTGTCTTTAGATAACGAAAAATTGACGTTTTTCATAAATTAATTGAATGATATTTTTGTTGCTCCTAATTATTAGTAACAATCGACAAAGTACTTTGTCGCCAGTTAACAATGATAATCATATTATTGGTTGAATATGCGTATGAAATACTTTTCCATGAACCACTTAAAACGATAGACAAAATTTTAACACGTACATTTCGATGGGATTAAGTGGGTAACTCTCTTAATATTAAATGTATCAACTTGTAGTTTCCGCTTTCCTGTGCTCGATTTTTGATACAAAATCGATGACGTAAACAAATGTTTGCTAACATTTTTAGTTTTAAAGATACAGGGCGAAACTGAAAATTGTCCAATTTGGCGAGTTGTCATATCTCGGTTATTAAAAAGATATTTACATTCGGTAAACACATTCTTTTGAGACACCTATTTCAGAGGATCAATGTGGCATCGCCAGATTTGCACTCCGACGTTTCGGCTCCTAGATAACATCATCTGGCCAAAAAACTTAAATACGAACCTGGATTTGTTTTTTATTTTTTTTTTGTTTGCTTTTTAGCTGTTATAAATATTTCAAGACAAAAATTGAGATTTTTTTTACGTTTAACCTGTCAAAAGTGCATGAAACATGTTGTTTTCATTTTATTTTTACTACGGTCCTGGATATTATATGAATGAACAAAATTCCAATGCTGCAATGATGTTTGCTGGCACTTTAATGAATTTAATACCCTAAATACCATAAAAATACTAAAAATATCTACTTAAGCTATATACTAAAATATTGAATAATTACTTAATTTGTTGAATAATTATTGATTATTACTAAGTACCTATACATGTAATTTGTACCAGATGGAACGAGATTATTTTCAAGCTCACGTTAAAGCAACAATAAAAGTAAAGTCCTGCAGTTTTTATGCAAAACACTTATTAAAGATTATCTGTAATTTTATCGCATTCAAATTCACAAAAAGAAAAAAATCAACTACAAGAAATGTTCCTTCACTACCTAAGCAAAGCTGACTATGGGCAATTTTTCGCAATGTATTTAAAATTATCAAAGGTCTTTCTTGCACTTAAAGACAAAATTTATAGTGAATCACGCAGAATAAAAAATGATTTAAGGTAAGCTACAGAACATGCAATTAGGCCAGTGCAAGAAAGACCCTTGATAATTTTAAATGTGTTGCGATAAATAGTCCATAGGTTCCAGCTTTGTTTAGACCATGATAAAGTCCCTAGGTTAATCTAGGGATTTTAGACCATGAAGGAAATCAGTTTGAACATTTTTTTGTAGTTGATTTTTTTTCTTTTTATGAACTAAATGCGTTAAAATTACAGATAATTTTTGATAAGTGTTTTGCACAAAAACGGCAGGAATTTATTTTTATTGTTGCTCTAACGCGAGCTAAAAAATAATCTCGTTTCATTGCTGGTACATATTACATACTTAGTGATAATTAGACGTGTCTTTAATATAATTCATAATTATAATTATTCAACAAATTAAATAATTATTTAATATTTTAGTATATCATGTCAAGTAAATCTCTCCATATTACATACACACTGAAACACAACGGCCAGCAGCTGAATCACGCTGAATCCGTCAAATACCTTGGGCTCCATCTAGACAGAAGGATGACTTGGACAAGGCATATATTCACCAAACGCAAACAACTGGGAATTAAATTCCGTAAGGTCTATTGGCTAGTTGGAAGAAAATCGAATTTAACTCTGAGGTAACAAACTGCTAGGGAACAGCTTGTAAATCTAGTGTAGAAATACTCGAACGAGACCAAAATAAGGTTCTACGCACCCGTCGTAAATGCTCCATGGTATGTGCCTAAGAGAATTATACTTAGTGAGCAAGAAATACAAAACTTTAGTGTAAAATATAAAAACAGGTTAAGTGCTCATCCTAACGATTTAGTTCACAACCTAATGTAAGAGTACGACGAACCTAGAAGGCTAAAAAGGTTCAAACCTTCGGAACTACCAGCCCGACTCCAATTAGTTACTCCTATCCTGTATTACTCTTAAATTAGTCATAATAGAAATAAGATAATTTGTATGGAGAGGACTCACTGGTCTACTTGACAGACAGTATTTTAGCTGCCGTTATTTTCCTTGGAAACATATGTAATGCTTATTGTCCCATAGAGACAGATTGCATAAATAAATGGAGTTAAGGGGGGCATTATTGCGTAAAGGAACACGTTTAATAAAGATAGACAGTTTTTCGATTTTTTAATCCTGATATGTGGTACGGTGCTCAAACTTTATAAATAATTTGTACAACCGATTTCTGTAAAACGCAAGTGGGATATCTAACATGTACTATTGCAATTTAATGTTGGTATGGTACATAAAAACTAAATAAATTACAAAAAAATTAAAATCAAAGTTACAATAAATTTTATCCTCAAACGTCACTTTTATGACTCAATGTCAAAGGTAAAAGTTTTACTTTTCAGACATGGAGTAAAAGTTGTACTTTTGTGCCTAGGCATTTTTATTTTTACCAAATGTGCTTATTAAATGTACGTTGTTATGGTTTCATTACTTGCAAAGCGCCCTGATTATCTTATTCTTTTACCTGCTAATTATGTTTGATATTTCCTTTCGATCTTTACCAATTATTTTTACGTTTGCGGATGAAAAAGTATATGTTATTCGGAGTAAAAGTGACTTTATGTAGCTCAGCTGAATTATTTGCCTCACTTCGTTCGGCAAAATAAACATTCAGCTTCGCCACATAAAGTATGACTTTTACTCCTAATAACATAATATACTATTATGTGGGTACAAAGTCCAAAATTGTTAGTATGCTGTAATTCGATTGCAGTATTTCACATTCTACCGTTTCAAAAGTAAAGTACGTGAATTCAATTTCAGAAAATTCAGTAAGTTTATACTTAAATATTGTCCTTATTTACTTAATTTATCGATTGCTATTTCATTTAAAGCACTGACGAGACTTTCCTGAGTATGTATATACTGATACTTTGATAAAATATGTTTATTTTCCGGAGAAATGTATGGCAGTTATACAATGCGTTCTTCTCATGATAAATCTATGTAACTAAATAGCGCCGACGTCCCTATTAAGAAAAAATATTTTAGTATATAGTTGTAAGAGATATTTTCAGTAGTTTTAAGTAGGTTTAGGGTATTAAATTAATTAAAGTGCTAGCCAATATCATTTCAGCATTGGAATTTTGTTCATTCCTATTATATCCAGGACCGTAGTAAAAATAAAATGAAAATAACACGTTAGATGGACTTTTGACAGGCTAAACGTAAAACTATCGTAATTTTTGTCTTACTATTTTTGTAACAGCTAAATAACTGGTATGG